>QANU01115364.1:327466-456817 GCA_003254905.1 Nissolia schottii | reverse complement strand
CAACCCTAAAATATTTTCCACATATTCCAGCCTTTATCAATCACTTATTATCATCTTCAAATCACATTCATCTAAAACAAATCATTAATAATGCAAGGAAATTCATTTTTAAGCCTAGAACACATATTATGTGCATTTTCTCATAAATTACATAAACAAGCAAAAAGGCCTAGAACCATCAAGGGATGATTTTAGCTAGTTACCCAAAAGCTTTAACAACCAAAAATATACATTTATCCTCCCCACATCACTATTAGCATATGCAAGTTTATTTCAAGGCAAAAATCACATACACATAAACACACATAATCATCCACATCAAACATAAACAAACATAAACAAACATAGGCAAACATAAGCTCCAAGGAGATGAGCAAACCAAGTTTACCCACTTCCAAAGAGTTCCTTGGTTGGTGGTGGGAGTGTTGACAAGAAGCCTCCAAAGTGTTGGAGCACCACTTGCTTGCTTCCTTCAAAAATGGGGGTGATGTGCATGTGTTCTTGTGAGGAGTGACTTGAGTTTTCTAGAGAGAACAAGGTAAGGATTCTTCTCTAGATTTTTAGTAGAAGAAAATGAGAATGAGATGAGGGAACTTGGGGCTTGTGGGGTTCGGTTTTGGAGAAGGAAAATAATGGAGGAATGCTTGATTTTTACCTTGGAGACTATGGTATTTCTTGGAGCTTGGAAATGCTAAGAGAGGAAATGTGTTGAAGATGAAAAATGAAGTGAGGAAATTTCCATTATTAATTCTCTAATCATGATTAGAAAATTAATTAAATATTTATGTTTACGGTTATTTTTCGATTGGTCCGGAAATCGGCTTAAGGCTCTGAAAAATTCGCCGGTCACGAAACCTCAACTTTGACTGCTATTTTTATGGGTTAAAGATGATTCTTATGAATTAAAGGTAATAATTTAATTTTCTTACCTCCCTAATTAACCTATAATTATTTATTACGCTAATTATCCGTACAGTGAAAAAGCAGGATGTTACACTATTACATTAAATTATAAATTTATATAGCATGAAAAAAAATATAAATTTATATATGAAACTTATATCCAAAATGAATGCATTCAGTTTGGACTCATCCGAAAAAGCGCAACAGAAAAAAAAGGTCTCGTTTGGAGTTTATCTTACATTGGCATCTCTTTTTTTTTATTTTTTTTGCTTACTTAATATACGCTCATGTTAAGCAATATTTATTTTTTAGTGCAACAATGTCGCCCTTTATCAGATATAAAAGTGTAGTTGTTAAATATTCCTTGATTTCAAAACTATTATTATAAATCCCGCTCATCAAAAAAAAAAATCAAACTTCTTATTAAAAAAATGTTCAGCCTCCTAATTTTAAATGGATTTGACCATCAAATTATATACAAAATAGACTTCATCATTAAGGAAAATAGAAAAAAAAGAAATGATAGAAGAGAATAAAAAAAAGTAAAAAAATTGTCTTGTATAGAACCGCGTCCTCCACGACATGTACACTTAATTGCGGACAAAAACGAAGCCGTTTAGAATAGGCTAACACGGCTCAAAGGGGATAGTTAATATTTGTAAATAATAAAATATAAATATAAAATAATAAATTAATTTATATTTATTGGCAATGTAAATAATTTAAACTATTTGTCATCATATAATTAAAAGAAAAGTTAATAAGTATCTTTAAAACTCTTGTTAAAAATTTTAAAATAAAAATTTTGAAAATTTTATCTCTTCAATGAATTTTTTTATTTTAATTTCTTATAGCAAAACCCTATAATAAGATGAGATAGTAAAATTTGTTACGTCAATAAATCTCATAAAATAAATAAATAACATTTTTTCTTGATATTGACGTGGATAAGAAAATATCATGTTTTCCTTATCTAAAATATTAAATTGTGAAAAAGAGCTTTTTCTTTTGCCATTTCGGTGAGGAGCGTTGAAAACGAGTGCATGGAGATTGGACCGACGCTTGTCCCATTATGAAATTTGTAACATATCTATTTTTGCGCTTATTTTAGGTTGAGTTGTCTTTATCTTGAGATATTTTAATTTTAATCGAAAATAACTGATATTAACAGCACCTGAAAGGAAAATTTTGTGACGAAACGGATAACTATATATGGCTAAATTTATTCATCATAATGTTTACTTTTGTTATGACAAGAGAAAAGGATAAACAAACAAACAAAAAATCAAACAACTGATGTTTCGTAGGAAGCTACAAAATTCAATTATGTCTGTGGACCTACCAGCACATGCCCAAAAATCATAATAACCACACAATTTTATTGTCAGTGTCACACACTCCTTGGTATGCTCATCAACTCAAGCTTCCTTTCTCAAAATTCATGTATGAATTTCAGCAACCATTTTGTAGACTTTATTACTTCCTTATACAGAGGATTTTAATATCTTTGGTTCAAGTATTCTAAGAGTGTTGCACTTAAAGTATTCTCTGTGTTCTGATTTCTACTTTTGGGTGGAAAAATGTAGTCAACGAAAGGTGAGAATTAAAAAACAAGAAAGGGCGTGAACATGATCTTATCTGGATTAAGATAAGTTCAAGCATGACAATCTAGACATGTTTGGATTCCAATTTTGGTCACCTGAATCACGTGGATCATCTTAGACAAAAAAAAAAAATAGAGAGAAGAAGAACAAAATTAATAAAATAATAATCACTTCATCCTTTTAAAAGTTACTTTTAACTTTTAAAACTACATCCTTCAATCGATGTTTCTTGATCTCATTCATATTCTTATGTGCATACAGTATAAAGATACATATATTGAACGATATTGGAACTCTTAACTAAATGAATAATCAAAATCATATAGAGAATGACAAGTGTGTAACTTGAACCTTTGTTTGGGTACTCCGTAGTAACTCGAACCTTTACTAGTACTACGCGTTTCTTTGAAGTATGGTATCATAGCTCGGCTTGTTTGCTCTTATCTATAAATGTCCCCACCATCTTCGATAGTCCTTGATGTGAGCACATCCTGACAAGCTGCTCTTGCTCAGTTTGTAAACTTAGATGCAGATTGAAGTGTCACCATTAATTGTCAATTACCATCTCTTTCTCTCAGCTGTGTCTATATAATACAAATGCCATACATCAATTCACTTATATGATGTTACTTGAAATTAAATACAATATTTTTTACCTGAAAAAATAAATTGTTTACAAGAAATTTGGCGGGACCAAGATTGCTTAAAACTCCGACATCCGTTAAGTGTGAGAACTCTTTAAGATGGCAACACAGTGTTGCAAGAATGCTCTAGTTAGGGCAACACGATATTTATAAAGACATTTTGACATCTAAATAAATGTATATTCATATGTGTGTAATAATATAAAATACAGAATTAAGATATTATTTATGCTCATACTTATACTTGAGTATATGACTATTTGTCAATATCATTTGGAGGTTTTAGTCACTGTCACAGTTGATCATGAGACTCTTCAAATCAAATGAGTAGTGTAATTGTCATGTTGTGTAATAATTGGCTTGACTATGTCTTCTTCAATTGCTCAATTTTTATCTTATGCGAGCTATGTTTATGCCCTCTGCTCTAGTGTTTCTGAGCTAAGCCCTGTATATCCTTCGTGAGCCCTGTAGACCCTTGGTTTGACCCATGACAGAAATAGATATGCCAGCTTCAGCACATGAAATTTGGATATATAACTAATTAACTAATGAGAGAGAATTTTGATAAATATATTATTATTCATCCCCTCTTTATTTTTATTCGTAACAAATATTGCTCTTCAAATTTGTACACGTTTTTGTTTGGTTTCTCTTTTTTTCTTGGTTTTTGTCTTGTCATGCCATGGATCTCATTCGATAAAGGAAATGGACGGTGACCTATTCTTGAAAGAGTTGGTTGAAGGCTATCTCATGTGTTAAATCTAGCTAGACACGAACTACATCAATAGGGCCCATGAGCAATTCTAAAATCTCCAAAATAAAGTCAAAGTCAAAGTGATGTATGGTCTGGTAGAATTTCACTCTCCGAAATGCTTTCTTTCCTTTGTTTGGATTGAGAAAAAAGAGAGAAAAAAATGAGTAAAAGAATAATATATATATTTTTTTATTTGGATGATGAAAATAATGAGAAAAGGAAATTTTTTTTTGTAGATTCCACATAAAAAAAAGGTTTTTCATGGACATGAGAAAAAAATGAGAATGCATCCTGTCAAGTTAAATTTGATTATGTTTAGTCATGAAAAAGTAAAATACAAACATTTTAAATTAGATTCTACCATTTTAAAAATATTTTACTTGTTTAAAATGTTTGAGTTTATTTCTCTCATAACATGACTAAATTTAATATAAAATGATCCATTCTCCAATAACATAGAGAGAGGAAGGTGTTACGGATTGGGCTTTCGCAGAAGGCCTAACAAACTGCAAACATGAAGCAAGCCTAGAGAATGACATGTCTTGCATAGGTCAACCCGAAAATGAGAGAAAGATCTTAAAAATATTAGATATAAATCCTTTAAAGTGAAATTCTTCATTTTAGAAGATAATGCGAAGGATCTCACTTCGAAGAATCTTTATCCAAAAATATTGAAGTTGTTGTAAATAACTAATTTGGCTTCAGAAAGCTAGACCCATTCTAGGAAATATTCTCCCCTAATAGACTAAGAATATAACTCTTATAAGTAGGACATATGATCATATATGCTTTCAATGATGGAATTTTGGATGGACTATGTTCAGTAACCAACTCACGTTCTTATCCTCAAACTCACGTTCTGATAAAAATTGGTTGAGCTCTGTGATGGGTAGACTTTATAAATAGGATCGGGTGTTCTTAGTTTTGGATCACCAACCCTACTCCCCTATTCAAAAAAATACACCATCTATTTTGAGTGAGTGAGGGTCTGGAAAAACAAAGTGGATTTCAGGTTTGTGCTTGAGCTACTTCGTGTTTGATTTGCAATGGCTGGAGGTACGGTTTTAGCTTCTGCTATTTTATCTGAATATGTTATTTGAATTGACTGATATGTTTAAATCTACCCTTATATATTTTACATTAAATACCTAATTTCACATTACAATTTTTAGTCGTGACACATTCCTCGATAATAGATCAATACAAAAAAATTTTCTAGTAAAATTTCAATTATAGCCTTGTAATATTTTTCCATAAAAGATAATAATCATAAAAATCATTTATACACAACTATATTTTCTTTCCTCTCATTTTTCTCTTTAACCAAATAACAAAATAGATTTTTCTTTTTTTTTCCTCTCTCATCCCCCTCCCCCTTTTCTCTGTCCAAACAAAGCTTCGTGAAAAAAAAAAGGACAAATCTGCAATTACCCATAGTATCCAAATAGTGAATGTTAATTTAATAAGGATACTAATACTTTTAAATTCTTAGCTTCATTTTTTTAAAATTTTAATAAATGATTAAATAATATCCAAATCTTTCACAAATGGTAAGGATACTAATATTTTTTATTTGGGTTGACATGGGTTTTCTATATAATCACATATGCCCATTAGTAATAGTATCCAAATCTCTCTTTTTTTTTGAGTATCCAAATCTTTCACAAATGGTAAGGATACTAATATTTTTAAATTCTTAGCTTCATTTACATAAAATAAAAACAAATATTTTTTAATTTTTTTTGCAAATTCACTAATTTAAAATACTCGTATATTTTGGTTTTTATTTTTAAACTACAAAATATTATTTAACATTAAGGTACCTCCATATATTTCTTAAGAAAGCTGAGGATTATGGAAAGCTTCATAATAATACTTAATTAATTACAATGTCAAAAAATTAACTAATGAAACTCTGTAAAACCCAGCAAAACCCCCCCTTTGGTGTGAGCTTCTGTATCGCAGCTTTCAAAATTTCTAATCTGATAAAGCAAACACAAACAATTCGTTGTTGGAGAGATTTTGGTTTGTTGTTAGATAAAGATTTGAACTTTGTAAATTACCAATGAGCTCCAAAGTTCCCCACACTGATTCACTTGGTATATACTCTCTTTGTTATTCAGTGCTCAAGTTTTTTCAATTTTTTCCTTTGTGCCTCAAATTTTAAGTTTTAGCAATTTCCTTGAACTATGAATCGTTTTGTGGACTAGTGGATCAGCGTTGAAATGGGTTTTGCTCAAAATTCAATTTTGATTTGAGAATTCTGATTTTCATTTTTGGTCCCCATTGTTAGCAAAAGAATTCTCCACTGTGGTTTTTCCAATTCTCAATCCTTATCTTCTCTAGAAGGAGAAATTGGATAGTGGGTAGTTAATATCGTGAGCCTCAGGCTCATGAAAGACTTGCTTATCTATTGATTTTTAAGAGCAATACTGTTGAAAAATGTAGTGTAAATTTATGGGCAGTAGTTTGAACCTGTGTTTTGCTTTGATTATGTTTGATGAAATGACTTGTCTCTACAGATGCATTGAAGCTTCAAATGTCTGCTCAAAAGAATCCAGATAAGGTCTTCAAGTCCATCAGGGAAGGAGAGAAAAACCCATTAGATGTTTTGCGCGTTTTGTATGGTAAGTGTTGGCATTCCAGTGGAAGATTGTGTAGATGGAGATGGATGAATGGATAAGAAATTTGTTAACCTTTTTGTTTAAATGATTGGTCTAGTTTGTGGTATGATTGTACATAACTCATATGGTTCGTTCTGTTTTTATAATTACACGGATGATTTAGGAGCTGGGCATTGGAACTAAAACTGTTCATAAGTTCATCTTATCACGTTTCTTGCCAGTCTTGAACTATTAATGCTGTGCTGTACTATGACATACTAATGAATATTGCAGATGGTTGTATTGCTGGAGGTGTTGCTGGTGTCATTGTCGAAACAGCTTTGTACCCCATTGATACCATCAAAACTCGACTACAGGTGATTTTAGTGTATTGAGTGTTGATTTTTCAATTCTACTTAATCTGTGTCTACACCCTTGTAGTGGGATTTGGAGGGAAGGGAGGGACTAGGAAGGCAGAGGGAAATAATGAATTCATGATTTGTCATACAACAGGCAGCAGGTGCTGTAATAGGTCTCAAAATTCAGTTGTTTGGTACTAGTACTATTCTCTTCACCGTGTCGGTGACACTTCCATGTCTTAGTTAAGGTTAAAGATCCAATTCTGCAGAATGCTAGTTATTACTTAATATGTGTCATACACATTATGCTTATGAATGAGATATTCTATTTCCTTCAGCATAAGTTTCCTGTTTGATGTGAATGTGTTTGCTAGGGGAGCAATAGAATGAGCCTTCTTGACTTGTAATGTTTCATTCTTCGAGGGATGAGATTAATAGAACTAGACTCCTCAAATAGATATCTTTCGATGGAATCTATTTCAAGCTTTTTCTTGCTTCTCTAATATATAGTTTTTTTAATCACATTATATTTTGATTTTATATCTCATTCCATCCTACAACAGGTTGCTCGTGGTGGGGGACAAATTATTTTGAACGGTCTGTATTCAGGATTGGCAGGAAATCTTGCTGGTGTCTTACCGTGAGTAAACTTTGTTTCCATGGACACCCTGTCCTCTGCAATTCATAATGCATTCATTTTTGTGTTTGTTTTACTTGTTTATCCTGCTCTCTGGGGTGAAAAAGGAAAAAAGTTCCGTGAATACATAGACTATGAGGCGTAATCTCCTTCAAAGTAGCCTCATACATCATTTAAATCATTTGGACTTATGTCACATTTGGGGTTAACTTATTCAAGTTTATGCTAACTTTTGTCCCTTGCTGAAAACTGGGAAGTCAAGTCAGTATGTAATTTTTCCTTGATGCCTATACTTTGTTCTTCTATTTCTATGTCGGTCCTTGGCCTACGATTTGTCAGGCTTGTGTTTAGAACAGTATTCCTTATATTGTCAATGGAGTAGGAATGAGTCATTCTGTGTGGCTGATGATGTCTATTTTGGAAGGTTATCCCATTTTTTCCCCCTCCATTTGGACAATAGGCCTTGATTAGTGTTCGCAAGTAATTCGTATAAGGTACGAGGTTACCTAAACGGTAAGGGAGGCGCCTTGACGGAAGCTTTAAGACTGAGGGCGAAGGCTCCGAGCGGGTTCGAAGGTCTGGATGAGGGCTCCGAGCGGGTTCAGAGGCTCGGTCGGAAGCTTCGAGCGGGTTCTTTTCGGAGAGAGTACGGCGGCGGGGTGTACCTGCAAAGGCACTCCGATGCTCAAATAAGCACAGGGATTAGGAGAGTTCTCTAAGAGGAGAATGAGAGGTACCTGGTGACCTAAGGGGTCGTGTGCTTTTATAGATGAGCTTAGAGTGCAAAGATAGAGGTAAGATAGAGATAAAACGAGGGGGTTTGCTTATCTTCTCCCCGGTTTATCTTTCCCTGCTTATCCAGGAGTTGGTTGCCGATTGGGAAGAAGAGGTCGCTGCTACCTTCTCTTAGCCTTGTTGGGCCGAACGGGGTTCAGAGCTTTTGGGCTTGCGACCTTTTCCTCTTCTAAGCGCCATGAGGCTCCCTCCCTTTGGGCTGGTCTAACCAGGTGGGGAGAGCCTCTTCTGCTCTTTAGTGGGTTGGGCCCCTCGGGCCCTTTAGAGAACGTGAGCTCCTCTCCTTCTTAGAGGGTTAGAGTTCTCTGGCCCGGTTTTTGGCCCGTAACAATTAGGATCCTGATTCCTGACATTTGACAATTGGAGTAAAAAATTTGATCTAGTAACTAGTCATCATCTTTTATCCAAGGGTGATGTGCAAGTGGTTGAGCAGCTTATGTTGTGGCTGATACACTTTGCTCTTTGATGAAAATTCATCTGGGTTATACCAAGGACAATGTTTCAGTAATTGCCAAAGACTACTGGTGTAGTATGAGTAAGGAAACATCGGCATGCCTATTGAATACCCCATAGTAACTAATGTTTGGATGTCTTCCCCAACTTAAAATGAATACATACGCTTGAAAAATTTGGCTGCAAACACATTCAATTGTGCTAAAATAATTATTCAGTGGTCAGGGGGACTCAAGGACATATTGTCCCTTAACATTCTTTTGTTTTTGGCGAAAGTATTGGTTCTTGGTTAATTGTGGCGTACATATACCTGATAGACTACTCTTCCCCTCTTGACAGAGCTTCTGCGATTTTCATTGGTGTTTATGAACCCACAAAGCAGAAATTGCTAAGCTCCTTCCCAGAGAAACTCAGCGCTGTAGCTCATTTTGTAAGTTACCTCTCTCTATTTTTATTATAAAAGAGACAGCATATTCAAATTATCTTTGTGGTGACACCTGGTACACAACTTTCACCACAGATATTAATGTGATAATGCTTTTCACCCCTTTAAGAATTCACCGCAGATATTACCTTTTAATGTTTGTTTACTGATATGCGAATGTTCAGAACATTACTTAGTTGGGTTAAATCATACGATACACCACGCAGGAGTGTCAATAAGGTCTGTACATGACCAAAACACGAGCATAATTCTGTTAATATAATATTGAAGTGCTAAGGTGCTTCGAAAGCATCTACCCAAGCATTTCTAATAATATATATATGTTGGAGGGTAGCCTTGTTAGAGGTAAATGGAGATCAAGAAAAAACTATAAACAGAACCTTTAAGGAGGAATTAGATGTAAATGACTTGTCTAGAAACATGGTTTACCAGAGAATACAATGACATTGTTTGATTCATTTACCTGACCACACCTAATAAGAGAAGGCTCTGTTGTTATATGTTAGGTGTATTTCAACCTCTGACAATGAAAAATTGTATATATTGCAAAACAAAAATGTGATTCACTTATGCCCAAAAGTATTATAGCAACTCACTCCGATGGTTATTATATCATCTTCATGAAACATGCCAGTGTCAATTCATTTCTTACTTTTGCTTGTATTGGACAACATTTCTTCAGGTAAAGAAGGTTAAGTTAAAACCTCTTTGGAGCTCAGGTTCTGCTAATATGGTGTCAAATGTGATAAGAAATTGGGATTTTGTATAAATTTGTAAATAAATGAATTTGTGTTTTGCAAGTCATAATCTTATAGACACAAGTTACAGAAAGTTTTGCTTGGACATGCTCCAGTTTCTGGAATTCAAACAATTTTTTTTTTGTTCAGAGGAAAAGTTGTTCTATAAGCCCAAGCACCGTTGATGATTGCTATGACTTTCAGTGCTTATTTTTTTTAATTTCATTTCGGATAAAAGGAGAAATTTATTAAGAGAAAGGGAAAAAAGGAAAAAGTGCAAAAAGAAGAGAGGATAAGGAGACCTCCTTTACAAAATTACAAAACAACTAAGATAACAAAGAAAATCAATGGAACAAAGCTGACACTTAAAGATTTTAAGTCTTCCTAAACATAGCTTGAGTCAATCATTTAGTGGCACAAACTTTACATGTTTGTGATATAATTACATATTGCTCACTCTAAATGGGTACTTAGGATAAATTGCACTATTTAGTGGCATAGAGACAAAACGATAGATTAGAGTACATGTAAACTGATAGAAATAAATACAAGTTAATAAAACTTATAAATGACTATTTAGTTTTTGCTATTTTGACATTCCTAAGCTGAATACAGGCTGCAGGTGCCATTGCAGGAGCTGCTTCTTCTCTTGTTCGTGTTCCAACTGAGGTATGTTTACTTCTTACCTTGCTATTATTTTACCTGCTTCCTTGAACTTGGAATTGATTGATGTCATTCTAGGTTGTTAAGCAAAGGATGCAAACTGGGCAATTTACATCAGCCCCGGCTGCTGTGCGTCTTATTGTTGCTAATGAGGGTTTTAAAGGTCTTTATGCGGTATGTGTTACTTAATTGCATATCTTACGAATGACCATTTAATTATTTGTTCATTAATTTTGAGTTGGCATATGATTTTTTCAGCTTCAAAATCTTGTTCTCACAGATATTCAGTTTTCCTCCCAGCATAGTAGTTTTATGTTAGGTTATGGTAGGATAGAAGATATGATGTTACTTTTCTTCTGTTGCCTTTTTACATGCTAACTTAATATTAAGTATGTACTGATTTAGGTTTTTTTATTTTGCCTGTCTTGACCTCAATTTTTTCATTTTTGTGTTGTAGGGATATGGATCTTTCTTATTGCGAGATTTACCATTTGATGCCATACAATTCTGTATCTATGAGCAGCTCCGGATAGGTTATAAACTAGCGGTAAGCTTAATATTTAAAGTGTCTATCGATTTATTTGAATTTTCACAAAGGATCTCATTAGTTTTAAATAATCACTAGAAGGTAAGAATTTTGTTCATGTAGAATTATATCTCATTTGCTTATGGGTTGAATTTAAGTATTGCATAAAACTAATTCTGTTATGCTCATTGGAGTTCTTTTCTATTAAATTGCTTATTGGATTTTTGGCATCACTTTGTCAGATATTTTGATAAGTAGCCTGGAATTAAGGACTATAGGCTCTTTTCATCTTTTTTCCATGTAATAAATTTTCTTATTTCCAACCACAGAAAAAAGTCTCTTTAAAAGTACTTGATGGTTTCTGTTTCGTTTTTTGGCAGGCAAAAAGAGAACTAAATGATCCAGAGAATGCTATGCTTGGGGCATTTGCTGGTACTTCATATCTCAAGAATTCTTTGATACTTGTTGTTTCCACTGTCTGAACATATCGCCATCTACTTTCTGCAAAATTTATGAGAAAAATGCACTGCTTATTTCTGTTCTTTTTACCAAGTAGTAGGCCTTCCTGTGTGTACCTTTCCTTATTTTGATGTTGCTTCTTGTAAATCTTGTACTTGCCTTATTTTGTTTGAACTGAGGATGGTAAATTTGATGCCCTCATAGGTGCCATAACTGGAGCAGTTACAACTCCTCTTGATGTAGTAAAAACAAGATTGATGGTTCAGGTACCTAGAGTTTCTATTTTCCTTCTGTGGGATTGATTTGAAATTCGATATTTGCTGTCTCGAGAAATACTTACATGATCATGGAGCACATTTAATGTATGCTCTAAAGATATCATTAACTATTGATTTCTTGTTTATATCAAGTGTGAATATTTATCTTGCCCACTGTCTCTCTCTCTCTCTCTCACTAGGGATCACAAAAACATTACAAAGGCATTTATGATTGTGTGAGCTCAATAGTCAAAGAAGAAGGATCTCACGCTCTTTTCAAGGTACGACCATTTTCTTGTGAGTCAATGTAACATTTTTTTTTTGGGGGGGGACTAAATATATTTGCAGTATTCTAATTCCTAAGACCATGTTTACTTTTGTGCAGGGTATTGGGCCAAGAGTTTTGTGGATAGGCATCGGAGGTTCAATATTTTTTGGTGTTCTTGAGAGGACAAAGCAAATTCTTGCTCAGAGGCATCCAAAAGCTGAGGCTCACAAGTGATTTTTCTTCTTTCATGGCGGCAGTTGATTGTCCAATGTTTTCTCCAGTCATGATTTTATTGGGCCATTTTCCCCAAATAGGCACACCCCCAAACAAAATTATGGTCGATTTTGGATAATAATTTTTTTTTTGGATATTTATAAGTATTTAATACATCATTAAAAATTTAAAATGTGAAAAAATATAAAAGTAAGTTCTATAAATTTGTCCAAATCAAATACAACAAAAATTCTTCACGCACAATCTAAATAGATTTAACATCTTAAAAAACTTGAATAGAAGATGGAGCACATAATGAATGTATTAAATTGTTTGATTGTTGAGGGTTTGAGGAATGGAAGATGGAGCATGTAAAGAAATTGAGGAGGTTAACAATAAAGAGTTTTTAAAATAAATGGTTCACAATATTTTATATATATATATATATATATATATTAATTAGTTTAAACTTTAACCATGTATTTCATATCAATCACTGGTAAGTGTCTGTGGAGGCAGTTAAAGTGGTCACACCGAATTACTGAATCTCAAAATAAAGAAAAATAAATCCAATAATTTTTTTAATAAAAATTTTATGTTCTAAAAAAATGTCAAAAAATTGCATTAATTTGAAAGATGCTTTTCTTTATGGACAAAAGAAAAAATCCAAAACAACACAAAAAATCTTTGCACGGCACACTCCTCGATCACGAATTCATTATCATGATCCCATTATCTCTTCTTCAATGGTTTTTTCCTCTTTAGTACTCATTTGGCTGTTTTCTATTTACTTCTCTACTTTCCAACGACAAGTCCTTGTTTGCATTTATTAGCCTTGCATAATATAATACTAATTTACGGCACTCACATACGTGCTCCTTAATTTTTTTGACAATTATTAATCATGTTCAATCCAAACTCCATACTATATAGTAAATAAATTGTTCATGGCATGATAAGCCCATATACATTGTTTTATTAAAGCTCAAAGTGATTCTAAGAAAATTCAATAACATACACTAGAGAAAGAAGGCAGGTCCCATGTATTATTTGTTTAGGAAGATGAGATTGATTTTATTATTGTTGTTGTGTGCCTCAAAAGTACTTTTTGTTGATGGAGGAGAATGGAAGCCCAATTGGAGCAGCAAAGCAGTAGAAGAAGCAGAGGCAGTGGCAGCAATACCATGCTCTGGACACGGAAGAGCCTATTTAGATGGATTGGTTCTCAATGGCCATCATCACCCAATCTGTGAGTGCAATCCATGCTATGCTGGATCAGACTGCTCCAAATTTTTATCTGAATGTGATGCTGATGCTTCAAGGTAAGAGATATTTTTGTTCATGTAACTTGTCTTTTAGTGTTATTTAAGGCATACTTTATTGTAAATTGAGATTTTTAGATTAGGGGGCTGTCAAACGAGCTGGCCCGAACTGTTTAGGTCTGGCTCAGTTAACCTACGAGCTTAAATGGGTCGGGACTAACGGGTTTTTTACTATTCACAGGCCGGCTTGTATATATTTAGTCGTAAACTGGTTAATCTGTAGGTTATGCTTATGTTAACACTAAATGAGTAAGTTTGGCTCGTGGGTTAAACTAGTCTGGCTCGCAGGCCGGGCTCATTTTGACAACCCTATTTTAAGATTTATATGCAAGGAGGTAAGATATCAAAAGTGAAATGACTACTACAAACTTGGATCAATAAAGTGGAATCCATATTCAACGCATTTTATTGATATCTTTTGTGGTCAAACAACTATGTTAAGCAGACTGATTTTTCACTTTTTGGTAATATTGTTTCTAGTAATGTTATTTTTTCAAACATAGTTTAGTGTCAGAAGCATGACATTTCAAACGTGTTTGGTACACAAACCAAGTCCCACGAATCTGATAAAATATACTTGAAAATGAATATTCTTATGTTTGGTTGACACTGACATTTTAAAAAATAATGTATGATAATTGCATTGTTTTTTTTTTTTTAATATGTACGCAGTGGGGATCCAATATTCTTGGAACCATTTTGGATGATGAAGGCAGCAAGTAGTGCCCTTCTAGTCTCAGGGTGGCACAGAATGGGATACTTCTACAGTGATGGATCATACATCTCAGAAGTGCTAGTGAGTCACATCCGCAGACTTCATGACATTGTTGGAAATGCAGTCGCTGAGGGAAAGCACATCTTATTTGGAGTTGGTTCAACACAACTCCTCGGTGCTGCACTCTATGCCTTGTCCTCAAACTCCTCTTTGGTAACACCAGCAAAAGTAGTCACCACAGCACCATATTACCCGGTACACTGCATAATCCATTACCGATGAATAATAGATTTATGCTTACTTTGTGAAACTGTAGATAGATTTGATGGCATAAACTATCATAAACGTTTGATGAAGATTGATGTTTATGTCGGTTGCGGTTGCGGAGTACATAACACAATCTTTTCTTCTCTTTTATCTGGACCCGGAACAGGCTTAAGTAAAAACTGATAATAAAGCAAAACATAGACAAAGTTACGCAACATAAACTATCTATGTTATAAATATTTGATGAAGTTTTATATTGGTTGTCAGCTGCTTACTTTCTGTTATCTCAACTTGAGACTAATTAGTGGTTATGTAGAAATTTACAACAACGCATACACATAGCATAAGCAAAGTTAGTCAAAGATGGATTGGCACAATTGGTAATAAGGAACGAGCTCGTATCTTTTTGAGTGTGAGTTCGATTTTTATTGCCCATGTGATGGTCACTTTGGTGGGTGGTTTGTAAATGTTTTATAAGCGCTCAGATAATCTGACAACTTATCCTGACCTTAATGGGATACTCAGTGCTTAAAGCACCTAAACTTTTGTAAACAAAAAATGGCTAGCATAGGCACAGTTTGATGACAAAAATATATGTGATGTTTTTTTTCATTGCAGGTCTATAGATCGAAAGCAGAGCTCTTTAATTCAGAGGGTTATAGGTATGAAGGTGACACATCCTTGTGGAAGAACACCTCAGATGACTCCATAAGATTTATTGAGTTTGTGACTTCACCCAACAATCCAGATGGAAAGTTGAATAAAGCAGTTCTTCATGGCTCTAATGTTAAAACCATTTATGACCGTGCCTACTACTGGCCACATTTCACTGCAATTCCTGCTGCAGCAGATGAAGATCTCATGCTTTTTTCACTTTCCAAACTCACAGGACATGCTGGCACTAGGTTTGGGTAAGACATGATATTACGATGAAACTATAGGAAAACATTTAGCTACACATGCGGGAGAAGTTATTACTTCCTTCCTAAAGAAATGTAGCTCTTCCTCCACAATGTATAGTAGTCCTTAGATGATGATATGGCATGCACGTTTTAGTACAACATTCTCTGAAAATTTAATGGTCTAAAAGAGTAAAAGATCCGTTCCAAAGAAGAATAACTCCACATGCAAGTTTAGCATCTTACTCTCTCTCAACCAAATACATTAATTTATGAATATGCTTAAAAAGTAAAAGTGTCAAATATTTTGAATGGAATAGAGTAATTAATAATTCTTTTTTTTCTCCTTTTGCCACTATAAAAGTCAATTTTATGGATTTATTTACATAAGATGAGTCTTAGTACAATATTAAAGTTGTTTGTCTTATGATTTAAAGAGTACGTGTTCAAATTCTAATAACAACTTTTTCACTTTTCGACTTTTAGCATATTGTTGGTTTTTTTTTTCTTTCCTAATCCATTCCTAATGTCTTGTTAGTGTTGCTCCCTTCAATGTTGATAATGATAGTGATACTTAACATGATCATAGTACTATTAGTAGACAGAGAAAACATGATTTTCATAGACTAAGGGTTATAGACTTATATATGTTGTTTTATAGATGGGCAGTGATAAAGGATGAGGCAATATACCAAAAGATGTCGGCATATGTAACGTACAACACCATGGGAGTTGCTAAGGATTCTCAGTTAAGGGCTTTAAAGCTTGTTGACTTGGTTCTTCAAGGAAATGGAACAGAAATATTCAAATTTTCTTCTACAATCATGACAAAACGTTGGATGAGGCTAAGACAGGTCATATCCATGTCTAAACGTTTTTCTCTACAAAAATTAGCTCCCCAATACTGCTCTTTTTTTAAGAGGTTTAAGGATTCATCACCAGGTAATTAATTAATTAATTAATGTACTTTGATGAAATGGCAATTAATTATGAACATATTTTGGTTTTCATAATTTTGTAGCATTTTTTTTGGCAGAACGATGTAAATGAACTTGCTAAGATATAGAAGGTTGTAGGCCATTTCATAAAATTTATGGAGGAAATTTTATAAAATGTTCCAAAAAAAAAAAATACTTCGAATAAGCTACATAAACCTTATAACATTTGACAAAATTATAAATATGTCACTCATTCATACAGTTCTGTAAATTACATGTCTCATTTATGTTGAAAACTTTATAAAATAAGTTGTATTACGATTGTAAAATAAGGATGAAATAGAACATCGCAGACACCTTATAAAATTTTTGTTTCCAACTTTTTGATAGCGTACGCATGGTTGAAGTGCAAGAGACAAGAAGACGAGAATTGCTATGAAATCCTAAAAGAAGCTAAGATCATTGGTCGTCCAGGAAGTTTATATAATGCTGATGATCGTTACGTGCGTCTGAGTCTGATAAAGAGCCAAGATGAGTTTGAGGTGTTACTAAACCATCTAACAAAGCTTGTTGCTGAGGAACAGGGGCCCCAAAATATGTAGCATAAAGGTATGTAATATCACTATAGGTGGGAATAGGTCAGGCGGTCTGTCAGGCTTCAGGCCAGACCATTTTCAAAGTAACATGGTGACCATTAGACTAACGTTACTTTTTGTATCATTTTATGTAATTATATTTATTAATATAATTTTATTATTTTAATTTTGCTTTTTCTTTTTAAACTAAGTAACCCTAGAATGTCTATATCTCTCAGACTCACATTATTATTTTAAAATTATGTCAATGTCATGAATAATGATAATGATATAAATAATTTGTTATTTTTAGGCACTTGACAATGAAGAAGGAGGGGAGGTCATATTGAAGATTTGATACTAGAAGGTCAACTCGTTCAATAATTCTTGTGTTGTCAATTAATGTTGTGTTGAGAATAACTCTTGTTTATTTGGTATTTTGATATTATTTGTCTTGTATGTTTTGGACGTAGATCGTATTTGGATATTATTGGTATTGTAAGATGATTGATTATTGTTGTTGAATTTTATTTTATTGATGTGTAACAGGCCGTAATAACAGGCCGCAATAGCAGGCTGCAATAACAGGCCGTGAATGTTATTTTTATTGAGTGTGTAACAGGCCGCCATAACAGGACGCAATAACAGGCCAAAGTAGTAACTTTTTTTATTATAAAAAAAATCAGGCAGGCCTATCAGGCTGCAAGCCAGGCTAGGCTTCCCAAACAGGTCAGGTCAGGCTAAAAAAATAACCTATAACAGTTAACAGGCCAGGCCCAGGCCAAAAATTTACGAAACAGACCTCGCCTGTTCCCACCCCTAAATATCACCCAACGATTTCCTTGATCAAAGCTCAATTGATCACGAGGAAGAGCCTCCATGACACATGACATTTATAATCTGTTAGTCAGTTAGAAGAGGGTTTCTGAGAGCCACTATCATCTGCACTGCTAAACAAGGTGACTGAATTACAGAATTATGGAGTGAAAATCTAAGGCAACTTATGAAAAATATAAATTAGTGATAAACTTTATTTTTGTCGAATAAGGCATGACTATAGCCTATGAATAATTGTCACCAATCGAAGTTGTTTTTGGTGAAAAATAGAAAGTCATAGGTTATGGGTATTACAATTTACCAAAAAATAATTTTTGAGTGAAAAACCAACATTATAAACCTATAAAAAATGCATATTAATGATAAACTTTATTTTTGTCGTATAAGATATGGCTATAGCTTATGAAAAATTGTCAACAATCTAACAAGTCATTTTTAGTAAAACATTGAAAGCCATAGGTTACGAATATTGTAATTTATCAAAAATCATTTTTGAGTAAAAATTTAAGGCTACAACCTATGAAAAATGCATAAACATTTTTTTGGCGAATAAGACATGACTATAGAATATGAAAAATTGTAAACAATCTAAGAAGTTATTTTTAGTAAAAAAATAAAGGTTATAGGCTATAGATATTGCAATTTACCAACAATAATTTTTGAGTGAAAATGTAAGGCTATAACTTATGAAAAAATACATATTAATGATAAATTTTACAAAGTTATAGCCTATGAAAAATTGTCAACAATCTAAGAAGTCATTTTTAATTAAAAACAGATAGTCATAGGCTATTGCAATTTACCAGCAATCATTTTTGAGTGAAAATTCTAGATCATACCCTACGAAAAAAGCATTTTAATGTAAAAATTTATTTTCAACGAAGAACATAAGACTTTAGCCTATGAAAAATTGTCAACAATATAAAAAGTCATCTTTTGTAAAAAAACAAAAGATCATAAGATATTGATATTGCAATTTTTCAAAAATCATTTTTCCAAGGTTATATAGCTTAAGAAAAATACACATTAAAGATCAACTTTGTCTTACACGAATACGACATGGTTATATCCAATGAAAAATTGTCAATAATCTAAGAAATCATTTTGAGTAAACAATAGATGGTCATAGGCTATAGATATTGCAATTTACCAACAATCATTTTTTAATGAAAATCTAAGTTCATAGCTTACGAAAAATACATATTAATGATAAACTTTGTTTTTGTTGTATAAGACAAGGCAACCTATGAAAAATAGTCAACAATCTAAGAAATTGTTTTTAGTGAAAAATAGAAGCTCATAGGTTACAGATATTGCAGTTTACCAAAAAAATTGAGTAAAAATCCAAGGTTATAACCTATGACAAATGCATATTAATGATAACTTTGTCTTTGACGAATAAAACATGGCAATAGCCTATGAAAATTTGTCAATAATCTAAGAAGTCATTTTTAGTAAAAAAAAAAAATAAAAGGTCATAGGCTATAACTATTGCAATTTATCGATAATTATTTTTGAGTGAAATCTAAGGCTATAGCTTATGAAAAATGCATATTAATGAGAAACATTGTTTTTGTTGTATAAGACAAGTCTATAACCTATGAAAAATTGTCAACAATCTAAAAAAATTTTTTTAGTGAAAAATATAAATTCATAGGCTACGGATATTGCAATTTACCAAAAATATTTTTTGAGAGAAAATCTAAGATTACAACCTATGAAAAATGCACAAAACAATAAGCTTTGTTTTACAGGAATAAAGCATTGGCTATAGCCTATGAAAAATAATCAATAATCTAAGAAGTCATTTTGAGCAAAAACTAGATAGGCTATAGATATTGCAATTAACCAACATTAATTTTTGAGTGAAAATCGAAGGCTATAGCTTACGAAAAATGCATATTATTGATAAACTTTATTTTTGTCATATAAGACAAGGCTATAACATATGCAAAATTGTCAACAACCTAAGAAATTGTTTGTAGTGAAAAATAGAAGTTCATAGGCTACAAATATTGCAGTTTACCAAAAATAATTTTTGAGTAAAAATCCAAGGTTATAACCCATGAAAAATGCACATTAATGATAAGCTTTATTTTTGACGAATAAAACATGGCAATGGCGTATGAAAATTGTCAATAATTTGAGAATTAATTTTTAGTAAAAAATAGAATGTCATAGGCTACAACTATTACAATTTACCGATAATCATTTTTGAGTGAAAATCCAAGGCTTACAAAAAATGCATATTAATGATACACATTGTTTTTGTTGTATAAGACAATGGTATAACCTACGAAAAATTGTCAATAATCTAAGAAGTTGTTTTTAATGAAAAATATAAATTCATAGGCTACGGATATTGCAATTTACCAAAAATCTTTTTTGAGTGAAAATTCAAGGCTATAACCTATGAAAATGCACAAAACAATAAACTTTGTTTTACACAAATAAAACATGGCTATATAACCTATGAAAAATAGTCAATAATCTAATAAGTCATTTTGAGTTAAAAATAGAAGTTCGTAGACTATAGATATTGCAATTTACCGACAACCATTTTTGAGTGAAAATCCAAGGCACCTACAACAAATGCAGCTTAAACTTTATTTTTGTCGTAGAAGACATGATTATAACTTATGAAAGTTGTCAACAATCTAAGATGTTTTTTTAATTAAAAATAGAACGTCATAAACTATGGTATTGTAATTTACCAAAATTCATTTTTGAGTGAAAATCGAAGGCTATAACCTATAAAAAATGCACATTAACAATAAACTTTATTTTTGACGAATAAGACATGACTATAGCCTTTGAAAAATTGTCAAAAATCTAAGAAGTCATTTTTAGTATAAAAAAAAATAGAAGATCATAAGCTATAGATATTGCAATTTACTGATAATCATTTTTGAGTAAAAATCCAGTGAGCCTACAAAAAATGCATATTAATGATAAACTTTATTTTTGTCGTAGAAGACATGACTAATATAGCTAATGAAAAATTGTGAAAAATCAAAGGCTATATAACCTATGAAAAATGCACCTAAACGATCAACTATGTTTTTGGCGAATAAGACATGACTATAACCTTTGAAAAATTGTCAATAATCGAAAAAGTCAATTTTAGTATAAAAAAAAATTAGAAGGTCGTAGGCTATAGATATTGCATTTTATCGACAATCATTTCTTAGTGAAAATCCAAGGCTATAATCTACAAAAAATGCATATTAATGATAAACTTTGTTGTTATTGTAAAAAACATGGCTATAGCTTATGAAAAATTATCAACAATCTAAGAAGTTTTTTTAGTTGAAAATAGAAGGTCATAAGCTACAGATATTACAATTTATTAAACTTCATTTTTAAGTGAAATGCACATTAATGAAAAACTTTGTTTTTGACAAATAAGGCATGACTATAGCCTTTGAAAAATTGTCAATAATATAACAAGTCATTTTTAGTTAAAAAACAATAGGTCATAGGCTATATATATTGCAATTTATCGATTATATTTTTTTAGTGAAAATCCAATGTTATAGCCTAAAAAAACATTTTAATAATAAATTAACTTTGTTTTTGTCGCATAAGACATGACTATAACCTATAAAAAAATTGTCAACAATCAAAGAAGTTGATTTTAGTGAAAAATAGAAGATCATAGACTACGGATATTACAATTTACCAAAAATAATTTTTGAGTGAAAATTCAAGATTATAACTTATGAAAAATGCACATTAAGGATAAACATTGTTTTTGACGAATAAGATGTGGATACGACCTATGAAAAATTGTGAATAATTTAAGAAGTCATTTTGAGTAAAATATGAGTAATTAAGACCCTCAATCTGAGGTTCAAAATCATCTGGGAAACATGAGAGCTACTATGGAAAAGGTACAATTATGTAAGATTTGTAGATTTTTTAACAACTAATTAGTTTAAATAAACTATAAAATATGAGTACAAGTTTAAATTCATCCGTCTAAGGGAGGGGGTTTATGATTAGGGATACAACGCGAACTTTTGGAAGAGGGATTGAATTTAGATGGCAATAAGTAAGATATCTCTTCTCTACAAGAAGTTTGTGTTAGAATAAAAGTGTTATAATAGAGGGTTTACGATTTGTAGGAGAAGAGGGCATTTTTGTCTAGGTGTAAAGATTATTTAGTCATTCTTCTTAACTAAAATGATACTTGATCCTTCTTACTAATTTTTAGCATATATAGTTGATTCTTTTCATTAATTAAAGTCTCTTAGCGGTCCTTAACATTAATTTCCCCTTAAAAATAGACCCAAGACAAATATATAATTACTGAAATTGGTGGGCACTCAAGTCAAATATTAAATTAAATAGATTAAAGGCTAAAATATCCTTCAGATCCTCTAATTAAGTATACCCCTTTATTTAAAAGACATGGTATTGTATAAATCAATTTCCAAACTGTCATCATACACCTTCATTTCTTTTTCCTAATGCATATATAAAATCAATTTTATGCATTCGTTTACTAGATCTAATATAAAGTGTTTTTAGTGTAAACCAATCATATTTTATGCTTTGTATCACCTTTTAAGGTAATTACGGTAAAAATCTAACATTTTCAATAACATTTTAATGTATAATTCGATTACCGAGTAAAAAAATTCTAAAAATATTTTACACCAACAATGTATTAAAAATACGTTCTGCTCATACTCGCACATAAAAAATTCTAATTAAGTCTCTTTAGAAAAATAATTACTTAATTGTTACAATTCTAATCTATTCTGAATGCCTAGTTACTCCCTTCATGTCTTAATTGATAACTTCTTGGCTGTTTCCTAATTATTTGTCTACTTTGGAATGACAATTTCTTGTTTGTCTTTTATTTATACATCAGCAAAACCTTGCATAATATATTATTATAATGCCTATGGTACTTATACCATACTAATTTTACAGCACACGCATAACGTGCTCTTAAAAAGAATTTGATTAAGTATTTCTTAATCACGGATCCAACTCAAACTCCATTTTATAAATAAATGGTAGATCCCATATATTGCTTTAATAAAGCTCCAAGTGAAACCCAGAAATTCAATAACACACAATGGAGAAAAAGGGAAGTCACATGTATTATTTAGTATTCACTAAGCAGATAGGATTGATTTTATTATTATTATTATTGTTGTTGCTGTGTGCCTCAAAAGTGGTTGCTGTTGTTGATGGAGGAGAACGGAAGCCCAAATGGAGCAGCAGAGCAGCAGAAGAAGCAGAGGCAGTGGCAGCAACACCAACACCATGCTCTGGACACGGAAGAGCCTATTTGGATGGAATGGTTCTCAATGGCCATAATCACCCTCCCTATCTGTGACTGCAATCCATGCTATGCTGGATCTGAATGTGGAGCAGATGCTGAAAGGTAAGAGGTATTTTTGTACCGATACAAATCTAACACTTGGTATTCAAGGTATACTTGAATTGCTTATTTTTTGAGTTCTTTCAACTTTATATGTATGTATCTAAGACAACAAAAATGAGCTCTTTGCTCTTGAGAAAAAGCACAGGGCATATGAAAGAGGTCCTACCCCAAAGGCCCCATATGGGGCCATGGCCAAACCCCACAAGCTAGGGCCAGCCCACGGGCCGGATCTACTCAATGCTTGTTTAGGTGGGTCAAGGCTAGTCCACAGGCCGCCAGGCCCACTTTATTGATATGTTCTGTGGTTAAACCTCTTTGCGACATAGATTGATTTTTCATAAGTAAAAACGTAACCTGTTTTGTGGACTTAGACAAAGTTAGATAACATAAACTACCTATGGCATAAACATTTGACGAAATTTTATGTTGGCTGTTAATGGCTTAATGTAACCCTCCTTGAGATTGATTATACAAAAACCTGCATTTAAACATAACATATAGTCAAGGTTAGATGACATAGCTATATATGGTAAAATTTTGTCACTGCAGGTCTATAGGAAACAAACAGAGATTTTCAATTCAGTGAATTATAGATATGAAGGTGACACGTGCTTGTGGAAGAGCAACACCTCAGAAGACTACATTAAATTTATTGAGTTTGTGACTTCACCAAACAATCCAGATGGAAAGTTGAAGAAGGCAGTTCTTCATGGCCCTAATGTTAAAACCATTCATGACCATGCCTATTACTGGCTACATTTCTCTCCAATTCCTGCTGTAGCAGATGAAGATCTCATGGTTTTTTCAATTTCCAAGCTCACAGGACATTGTGGCACTAGACTTGGGTAAGGCATGGTGTTATATAAAATCATTTTCCAAACTGTCATCATAAACTTTCATTTCTTTTTCCTAATGCATATGTAAAATTAGTTTTATGCATTCTTTTACTAGATCTAATATATAGTGTTTTTTAGTGAACAAATTATATTCTATGCTTTGTATGACTGTTACAATAAGAGTCAAACACTTATACTGACATCATTTTCTTCTTGATATTATATAGATGGGCAGTGATTAAAAGATGAGGCAGTATACCAAAAGATGTTGGAGTATGTAATGTACAACACCATGGGAGTTTCTAGGGATGCTCAGTCAAGGGCTCTAAAGCTTCTTGACTTGGTTCTAGAAGGAAATGGAACAGAAATATTCGAATTTGCTTATACAACCATGAGAGATCATATCCAAGTCTAAACGCTTTTCTCTACAGAAATTAGCTCCCCAGCACTGCTCTTTTTTTAAGAGGGTTAGGGATCCATCACCAGTTAATTAGTTAATTTACTTTGCCGAAATTAATCTCAATTATTGGTCACTTTTTTTTGGTTGCGTGGGATTATTTGAATGATATCAAATGAAACTTTGCAGACACCTTACTAATATTTTGTTTCCAAATTTTTTATAGCATTCGCATGGTTGAAGTGCGAGAGACAAGAAGACAAAAATTGCTATGAAATCCTGAAAGCAGCTAAAATCAGAGGCAATCAAGGAAGTTTATTTAGTGCTGATGATCATTACGTGCGTCTTAGTCTCATTAGGAGTCAAGATGAGTTTGAGATGTTAATAAACCATCTAACAAAGCTTGTTTCTCAATAATGTAGCAGCAATTCCTAGAGTGAAGATGATGTAATGTGTTTTTGTTTTAGAAGTGGGGTTATTTAAATCACCCCAAACACAATGAATGTAAGCCAATCATGATCAAATAAATGTCAAAATTTAAAATTAAATTTAAATTAAATTGATGTTTGAGAATCAAATTAAAGTCAAAATTATATTCAAGTGATCTAAGTTCTCTTTCTTATTACAATAATATTTTATATAGGATCAAGTTAAATTGCTATTTGAGTATCAAATTAAATTAATGATTGAGAATCAATTTTCCGTAAAAAAAAGGGTCAAAATTTGAAATTAAATCAAACTAATATTTAAGGATCAAATTAAGATCAAAACTATATTCAAGTGATTTAATTCTTCTCTCCTATTATAATAATAGTTTAAATGCATCTTTATAGGATCACATTAAGTTGATGCTTGAGGATCAAATTAAGGTCAAAATTTAAAATTAAATTAAATTGATATTTGAGGATCAAATTAAATTGATATTTAAGAATGAAAATTACATCAAGAAAATTCATGTGTTGTTTCAATAATGACGTACCATTAGTACCAAAAAAAAAAAAATAATGATGTGTCGTTACTTTCAAATGCATTATTGAGGCATCAAAACCTGTTAATTATACAATGAGTATAAATATAGTAAAGATTTTTTTTTGTGACTTTTTTAAATGTTAGATTTGTTTTTAGATAAGTGAGTCAATTTTATTTCACGAGAGAGGGAAAAAAATCGCGGGTAAACCACAATTTTTAAATGTTAGATTTCTTTTTCTTCCTTAATTTTCTTAATTGCATTACGGGGAAAAAAGTGGTGGAATTGCAAATAGTGGCAAGATATATGATGAAATGAGAAGTGAGCATGTAGAATTATAGAACATGTATTATCTTTAACTGCGATGAGGATGAAAAGGTATTGTGTGAAGAGGAATAATAAAAGTACATGCCAAAATTTATATATCATCAAAAGTAAAATTAACACTCCGTCGATCTCAGGATCATCAAAATTGACAGTGATGTGTAATGTGATATTCTTTAGAATGGGCAAGTTATGTGTTTGAATAACAAAAAAGTTATAGAATAATGTTAGTCCAAATACTTATACATTTTAGCATATTAATTAGTCTTAATGTAATTTAATATGGCACGTTTCATATTGAATACGTTAATTTATTATGGTTATTTAATATTAAATTTATACGTTAGTTAATAAAAATAATTAAATAAATGGCTTAAAAAATGAAAAGGAAATATTTTAGAAGATGTTGAATGATTTAAATTTAAAATGAAGGAATTTAGAGGAAGTTCTATTTATGTAAATAACTCATTTTTAGAATATAAGTATGATGGTTTCTGCTACCATCTATGAATTTAAAAAAGAAAACCTTATTTATAGTTTAATTAGTACATCATTAGGCTACAGGGGAGTTTTTTTTAGATAAGCCAAACGGGGATAGGGGAGTCTTTGTTTAAATGGAGTTAGGTAAATTGTAGTGGAGGAATATCAAGAAAGATGGTTGTTTACGGAGAAAATTTACCTTCTGCAATAAGATGAAGAAAGAGAAAGGCATTAGAATGGAGGTGGGTGATGGTGGCCAAACTTTTTTATAGAAAAATCTATATGTTAAAAATAAAAGGCTTAAAGATTCATTCTTAAGATTGTTTGTAGTATCAACACTAGAAAGCTATAAGATTGCAAAATGTGGTCTTCTGGAGGGTCGTCTAAAGTTGAGCTTCCAATAGGGGAGGAATGTATTTCAATGAGAACAAGTGTACAATCTACCAAATTTGCTTGATCGTCCCAAACTCTGTCTCAACAAGGAGGACTAAGTGGAATTATAACAACAATGGGGTTCTATAAGTCAAATCGTTCATACTTGATATCATCCAACATCAGGATCTGCTGTTCATGGTTTGTTGTTATTAGAATGCTTGGTACAAAGGATAGGTTTGGAAATTTTAATAACATCAAACATCAGAACATGTATTCTTTGTGGTCACGACATTGAAAGCATTGACCACCTATTCTTTAAAGAATGTATGTTTACATCAAACAATGCGAAATGCTGAATTCTGGGTAGGTGAATGAGGGAAAAATGCTAAGTATGTCACACACCTGCTACGGCAACAGAAAATTGATGAATGTTGCCCTCATAATCTCATGCAATTTGAAAGGTTGTAGTGAGTGTTGTCTAGTCCTTTATTCGACTCAGGTATGCTTATCTCAAAGGCTAAGGAGTCTCCAATAAGTGTCAAAGGAAATACTAAGGATGTGCTAGTTGATGCTATTATTAATGTGTGGTGGATGGTTCCTCGATAGGCCTTTTTTATTTCCATTTTTATTTAGGGGTTTTAATGAGGTTTCATTGGTACATCTCCCCACGCAAATGTCCCTCCATGAACTATTAATGTCAAAATCCGGCAGCACATACAAAGGCGGTGCAACCATCCAGTGGCGGTGCAACCACAGCGTTTCATAACCACGTAAAACTCCACATTAGACTGGTGTAATGTGGTGGTGTTTTAGAGGTAGAGTTCTTTAAATCACTAAGGAGTAAAGTCAATTAATGTAATGAATGGAATTCCTCCTTCTATTTTATGATTCTCTAGTACAAGTGATGTCAAATATCAAGTACATTTACCTAATTTTAATTTCATTGAATTGAAGCATTTACATTAACCATAAGAGAAAATCGTTACATGGGAAAAAGTTTTTTCATTCTTCACCCACCTTAATATACAACAAAATTTAATACAAATAAAACATCAATTGCTTCAAACCATAACAGCAGTTCTCTTTGACCGCGGTGACTGTCTCTGTGTTGAAAGTTTAACTTTCCCTCTCCTATGAAGCAATAAGCACAAAAATCCCAAAATAACAATGAAAACAAAGTAAAATTCCAAGTGGGATCCCCAAAGAAACTGAACAAATTCTAGTCTGTTTTTACGGTTACAGTTGCAATCATACACATTTTGTAATACAGTGCCTTTGACACTGACTTCAGGATCAAGAACAAAATCCAATGACATAGGTCCATCATCCAACCAGATAGATGTGTTCTTCGATTTGTAGCCAGGCATGGTTGCCAGTACTGCAATTCAGAATTGAGAAACACAAACTCGAAAATATAAAATTGAATAATTTAAGATGAAAACCAAGAAAATATCACCTAGGTGGTGATGAAATCAATATCCTATCCAGGAAACTCTCACCTATGTATGGACCTATATGTATTCTCTTCGTATCAAATTCAAAGCCCTAAACTTCACATGAATTCACTTATTTGATGGAATATTTCTGCCTCTCCGTTCAACAACAGTAGTTTTATTTTTGAATACCAATTGCAATTCATGCTTTGGAGACAACTTATGAACCCACCAAGATCCATCAAATTCTGAGGCAATTTTTTATGGTTTAATTAATTCAAAATATCAACTTGGCCTATGTGGTGTTTTCCATAAACACCGCCTATGTGGTGGTGTTTTTGGAAAACACCACATAGCCAGTCCCAAGCCCTGGTAAAAGAGAAGGGTTGTGTTACACCGTCAACAATTAACGTAAAACTTTATCGAAACTTCATGGCATGGATCAACGAATTAGCGTCGCTTGATCCATGTAGCCAACCCCACGTAGTGGGATAAGGCTAGGTTGTTGTAATTAATTCAAAATATCATCAAGGGGATTCAATCATTGCTATAACAATATAGTCCAAAAGCTATCATTATACCTTCATATCTCTCTTTTGGGGCAAGTAAGCGATGGTAATCAGCAAATGTTTTTCCGGCTCTAACCTGTTGGTCCAGAACAAACACAGATCGGCATAGTAAGAAAAGGCAAAGCCGGGAAGAGATATTTACAAAATTCTGAAGATGTAATTCCTTCCTCTTATTCCTTTTGAATGACATCTTATGTAATTAGCTTGTAGAATGATCAAAGAGGAAATGCTCATTTGAATAAACATGTTATTGAAATAGGCCACTTAACTGTCAAGTGCTCAAATTTTGAGTCCTTTACTGCTTTCAATTGTAACAATTATTCATACCATAAAGTCTCAGACAAACAATTTTTTATAGAACCAAAAAGGGGGAAACAACAATTTTCTTTGATAAAAATTACTCTTTTTTCACAGTATTTTCCACCATTTGTGCCGTGTATGAAAAGGCATTACCCTTTCTTATCCTGATAAATTTAAATTATGAGCCATATCACATTAAACAAAGCATGAATGTGTGTGGTTGGGGACAAGATACAAAGATTCCTTGGTTCCTGAGTCATCATAACCATTTTATTTTCAATAAAAGTTTAATCAAAGGTACTCAAAAGACACTAGGGTATTGAACATTTTTAAAGCTCTCACTAAGTAGGATGAACATATTTCATGTTGTGGAATCAGATTGATTCTTGCAATCCATGCAAGCTTTTAGTGATAAAAATGTAGCATTATTGGGAACTCGTGTCAAACCAAGATGTCAGTATCTAATTGAACAAAAATGTGCAGATATACCTCATAACATGGAAAAGTCATACTGAAAAGAGGAAAGGAGGGATCTAGACACCCACAAAAAGTTAAATAAAAAACAGAATAAACCGTAACGATTCAAACGTACCGAGTAATTTATTCCTGCAACATTTATAGACCCTGGCAATGGCCTTCCATCACCTGAAGAATATATTCTGCCATGCACTCCCGTCTACAGAGTAGAAAACAAATAGTTAATCAATCTAACAGATAGTTCTTCGTTTCTTTCAAATGCCATACAAGAACCGTTCAAGGGTTTTTCAAATATTGCAAAGCAAAAGAACAGGTTTAAGATTCCACATAATTTCTTTAGGTGTAATATAAACAGAAACAGAATACCTTCACAAGGCTTGCAACAAGATTAATCAGGCTCATTTTGTTGTATCTCCAAATAATAGGAAGCTGCATATTAACACACAGTACACAGGAGTCAACCTAAGAAACTATTGAGAAGTTAAAAAAAACCCAAGTATCAAATTTCAGTATTTCAGACTTCTGTTGGTCAAGAGCAAACAGAAGACAGGGCAATAAAAAGAAACTGAAAATGAACTAAGTTGTGATGGTGTCTGACAATGAGATTTGTTGATAAATTATGTGCGATAGTAGTCTAGATCATACAGGCTGTGCAAATGGGTGGGGAGAAAACCCATGATTGTAAAAACTGGATAGTTTTCTTTAGTGATGGAGCAGACAGGGTCTTGGTAATAGTAACAAATGTGTATGGAATGTAATATGCTAAAGTTCAGCTTTTATTATCTGCCGATGGAAGTTCATATCTGGCTTATGGAAATGTCAGGCAAAATCATTTCCTCTCATCCTATTTGTTATAATAATGAAAGCTTTAAACAGAATGCTTGAATAATCTCAGGATGCGCCTAAAGTTTCGTGGGTTCAGGGTGCGATCTCTTATCCTATCTTGTATGAGTTTGTTTCCTGAAACTCCTATACTTCTGCCAACTTTCATTTATTTAATCACAGTTAATTGGATTTGTCACTCTTTGGTCCTTTGGCCCATATGACAGCTGCAGTTGGCAAAACACAATAGTTTTTTTCCCCCCATATAGTCTCTTTTCTAGCCAGAAGGGTTAACTTTCTACAGTTTCAATTATTTTTCCTTATTCCAGATATGCTTGTTAATTTAAAGGCTGATCAGATTCAGAAATCAGAACCAACCTCAGCAGCACTAGGCCATTTATTGTCACTAACTTCCAAGGTCAATTCAAAACATCCAGCGTGTATATAGTTCCAATCTTGCATTCCTCCATATACAGGGTACCTGCAGTGAGTATCTTCTGAAATAATTTATGAACATATTGAGAAGAGAACATAGACTTCAGCAATGAGTATTACTTTCAGACAACCATACCAAGCTGCTCCATTTGTAATTCCACCAGGAAATTCCTTGCTTGAAGACATGTTGTAGTGAGAGTGACTGTATATACTTGCCATGAATCGAAATGTATCATCATCGGGACATCCATAGTAATTTGTACTGTAATTCATTCATATCAAAAGACAAGGTCGTGTCATAAACATAATGCACTGCAGATGATTTGCAAGCAATTAAGAAACAACCAGTATCTGACATTATATATGCCCTACAATCATGTTTTGGTTGGTATTGCTGGCATGTATACAAGGACTGATTAACAAAGAAAGAAGCACATATTGATATATATTGGAACAGTTTAAAACATAGGGTTAATGCCCAAGTTAGTCCTTGAAAATTGTCTCAGTGCCCTAAGTGGTCCCTTGGGAAAAAAAAAGTGTCAACAGAAGGACTAACAGGGCAACATTTTGAAATTTTAGAGACTTTGTTGGCATTTTTTTTTTTTTCAGGGACCACTTAGGGCACCACGACATCTTTCAAGGACCAACTTGGGAATCAAGCGTAAAACATATAACCACAAAAGATTTGACACCCAACAAGGAAGCTTCAAGAAACAAAGTTTGGTAGCCATAGTCCAACTTAACAAGTAATCACATTAAAATATTTAAAAACAGGAATAAAATAATTTACCACCTTTTATCTTGAGTACCATCCCACGGATAATTTGCAACGAGTGCACCCTGAGATAAGAAAGAACAATTAATGAACAAATTCAGCATCTAGAATCTAGATATGATAATTGTTGATGAAGACAAAATCTGCAGCTAGCTATACTCAATTCTACAAGATCAACTATTCAGGGTTAATTCAAGTAGGTTGGTCAACCATAAAATGAAAAAACAAGAAAATGGATGTTACTGAAGAAAGGAGCACAAGTTATGTACACACTGGCATACAACATTCAGTGAAGTTCCTAAAATAGAGTTTCCATTTAAACAAGACATATCAAATGAAATAAACTACCTGAAAAAAATATATTTCCCAGAATTTCAGAAAGCAGGAAGCATGCACATGAAACCAGTTACTTTCTTAAGCTAGATTTCTGTAAAGATATAAAAATTCCAATAACTTTTACCAACTTTCAGTTTATCTCATATCCATTAACCAAACCCATATAACTTGACTTCTGCACGGTGCATCGTCTAATAGAGAAAACAGAAAGAATGTTGAATGAAAGCAAGGATCAAATTCATTGATCTACAGCAGGATCCACATAAGTAGAAGAAAAACAGGAAATAAACATCTCAACCCAGAGTAGACAACACCAAAAGAACAATGAAAAGTCAAGAGTACTATTGTGTGAATCCCAAGAAGAAATACCCCATGCAAAGTGGCAGATGCTGTGAATCGTATATCTCTCAACCAATCCATTATTGCTCTTGTTTCAGGTTGCCGGGAATCCTCATCCTCATTCATAGGAAAGAACTGTTGTTTCATTTGAGACAGACACATAGGTCAATGCCGACACGATCTCCACCAAGAAATAACAGTAAATATAACAAATAACATTATACAGAAAATGTAACTTTATATTTAAATCAAATACAAAAATATGGTAAAGAAAATATACACATCCTCATCCAGAAAGTAAAAGCACGTGGTTCTAATATTAAAATCATCAATAAAAGGCGAAGTAATTTTATGCAATAATAGTTACATAATTGTCCCGAAGTTGTCAAACGTCCATCAAGTCCGTCCCTGAGATTAATGTAATGGGGGACAATTTTGATGGGCATTTGGCAACTTTGGAGAAAATTTTAATGATTTTGAAGAAACTGCTAATTTCAGGGACATAAATGATGTTTTACCCCATAATAGTAAGTCTCAGTCATAAAAGTGAAAACATCAACAAGGATTCTAATATTAGAATCTGATTTCACAATAACAATGAACTTCAAAACAATTATGTCCAATGTATTGTATAGATTACCAAAAAGATATACCTGGTCAGGAAAATCCCGGTTCAAATCAACATCATTTGCATTACCACGCCTTCTTAAACTAAACCCATCAGGATTCATTGATGGAAGTATATGAAGGTGAACATTTTCAACAATCATTGTCGCCTGAAGCATTCCACAACAAGTTAGGCACTTTAAAAGTTAAAGACTAAATCATAAAATTACAAGAGTACCACTGGAAAAATGCAAGATTTGAATACTGAAATTGAATTCCAGTATATTGGAGATTTGACAGTTCATATTCATGTATTAAATGAATATGTAAAATAAATACATGAAGATTGCACTTCTGAAATTTCAAATTGAAATGAATGCAGCTTCCCTTCCTCAGGGATTTTTCATGAAATCTTATTAGTCAATATACAGAAGGACTGAAAAGCCTTGTTTCGATGAATGAATTTCTATTATTTTCTAAATAGAAAAAGTTTCAATAGAAAAAAGTAGAGTCTTCAAGGGTGTAGGATAACTTTAATTTTGCCAATAACTAGAATTGTTGTTTTCAATAGTCAATATTGCAACACCTTAAACTTTATTAAGTTGTCATCAATTTTAATAAAATTGGGAAGGCACAATTTGACACACCACAACAAAGGAGGGAAAAGATCAGAATATATTTCTGCAAATAGAGGAAAGGAAAATACCAGAGGATCTTTCAAATGGTTATCACACAACCAATTGGCCAGAAGTATAAGAAGCTCACGGCCCACAGGTTCATCTCCATGTACATTTCCAATATACTGCATCAGTATGACATAGGTCACAGTATTGCTGTCTTTTGAGTGTATATATCTCAAAAGCTAAAAATAAAACGTTAACAATAAGCAGCTCGCTTAACTGGCATTGGGGTGCTAAACACTCACCTTAAATGCCGGTTCAGTCTCTTCTTCTCCCGGCTTGTCAGAAATCTCTATCACCCACTACATTTCGGAAAGCAAAAGAAATAAAGTGTTAACTTAAAAATTTAAAAAGAAGCTGTTTCAATTCAGACATAAGTTATGAAAGTAAAAAAGAAGTTACCAGTGGAACTCCATTTACACTCTTCCCAATACTAATAGCCCATTCCAATAATCCCTCAAAGAGAGAAACAAATTGCAAGTCAGTTTAGCAATTGCAATAAGCACTGCCATTTCAAGAAGTTCATTTATTCATGAAAAGTGGTGGCATTGATGAATGTTGCAGGCTCTAATGTCATTTGCAGATGCATAATTTGGATATAGAAATAGACAATGAAGAAAGAAGCACGGGTATGAGGAGTCACCTGTATATCCTAGAAATGTTGCTGCATCTTTCTCCAAATTCCTTGATGGCCCTTTCAAGGTCAGCATTGGTCATGTATCCTTTTGACAAATCAACACTGCAAAAGAAAAAATAAAAAATGATAACAACCGAAAATCCACTTTCTGGAGAAAAATGCAGAAAAGATCATAGCTATACAGGGAAAGATCCACTCTGACTACCTTGTCTGAGTCCTTGATACATTGTCCTCAAACAAGTGCCTTGCACGACTTGCATAGCTACAGTTACTGAACTCTTCTGATACCAACAAAAAAACAAATAGTTAGATATTTAGAAACTCCAAAATTCGAGCTTTCAAGCGAAACATCAAACTCTATCAGAGCTCATTCACCACCATGAAAACTCCGCCCCACAAGTTGTGACCTTTCACTTCAATTAAAGCTTCTAAAGCAAACACATGAGGGGAAAAAAAACAGCCAATACAAATTCAGATGCAAGCTAAAAACTTCTTAGGGGGGATGAAATTATAAAGGTAAAGACTTTCCCACAATTTCATCAATTCATAACATCAAGAAGTTGAAACCATCTACAAGCTTCCACATACTAAATATGGCTGTATAACTGCAATTCCTCATGAAGCCACATGTCGAGCTTCAGATTTGGTTTTTAGCTAAGGAATAAAAGCCATTTCCTTTTGAAAACTAATTCAATTACTCAAATTTTCCAAAGTACCTATCCCCCCCCCTCCCTAAAAGGATTAAAGAGAACAGAACAGAAACATGCAGAATCAATTGATGCATAGTTTCCAGATGCAAAGAAACAAAAGAAGAAAACCTGAGGGAGCAGAGCTGAGGAAGGAACCCTTAGCAAGAGAAGAGGGAAGTGTGGAAACGAGGAAGAGAAGGGAGAAGAAGAGTTGCATCATCATCACCTTCTTCAATTCTTCTTCAATCCGTCAATGAATGGTTGTTTGTTCTGGTTTATCGTTGGTTGCGGTGACCATCGTGCCACGCACGTGACATCACGAAATCGAAGATGCTCCAAGATTCAAGCAAAGTGGCCACCTTATTTTTTTTTTTGCCATTTTTTTCTCTTTTGGGTTTTGAAAATTGGAATTTGTGTCAGATCCAACTTCGTGCTATATATGGGCTGCGTTAGTTAATGATTACGGGCCCCCCCGTTTGTGAGGTTGGAGGCCCGTTAGGGTTTTTCGGTCTTAAGGATTTTCCATTTTCCTTCACCTAATGATGGTTCTACTTGTGAAAGTCCTTAAAATTACCACTTAAACATGGTTCATGAGACTTTTTTCTTATGAAGAAACTGAGTGGGTGTAAATCAACGTGACTGACCCATTTCACCACCTTAGAAGCAATTATTAATAAAATATCCTAATTTTTGTGCTATTGCAAATTACAATATAATTTTAGTGGACGATTTGTAACTTGTAAGCAAGGTTGTCAAACTCGAGAGTTTAAGTAAATTCGTGGAGTCTCAGCAAACTCGGATCGTAAACTCGACTCGTAAACTCGTATGAGTTTACATACGTAAAAAAATATGTTATAAGCAATATAATTAGGAACTAAACTTAATTAAATAATGTATTTATAATTGAAATTGAATAATGTTAACTTTAAATTAAATTAATGAAAGACATATCATAAAATACATCTTAATGCATGACACTTAGTGGTTATGTCATACTTTATTCAGTATATGTATTATTTTATAGTTCAATAAAACATAGCTCAATTATGATAAATATATGAAATTAACAAAATAAACTCAATATACATTATCTAATATAAACAAAGTTAGGTAAGTATCTAACAAAATTACAAAATTTGTACATTTTGAGGTAAACTCGTAAACTCGGAGGTAGATTTTAACTCGTGAACTCGCTAGTAGAATCGAGAGTTTACTTAAACTCGTACGAGTTTACCAAAAAAGAGTTTACATAAGTGTTAACTCGTTTTTGTGTAGTAAAATCGTAAACTCGTAAGAGTTTAAGAGTTAACTCGAGAGTTTAACAACCATGCTTGTAAGTACTCCAATACTAGATTGAGGTGAGTACTTGTAGTCCATTTTATTAGTCGACTCATTTTATAGTGGACGATTCTAACCTATTTGTAGTCCATTTTATTCTCCCACTCATTTAATGCTGGCTTACTTATATATATGATCACATTTGCAGGACTAAATTATAGATGGGTTCCCCTCATAAAACCCTTTCGTTCGGGTAATAGTAACAATCTCGGATAATTGAAAAAGGTAAAATTTAAAAGGTTTAAAAAGGGGAATCGAAAAAGAGGAAACCGAAAGCCACAAGTCAATTGATTTTTTTGTTAATGGAAAAAAAATCAATTCAGCTGTAACATCATGCACGTAGTTATATATCCTTGAAAACCGTCCAAAGACTCAGTTTCATTTATAAAAGCATATCATTCTGCCGACACAGTGATTATGCTTTCATAAAGTACAATATTTATACATAATTTCGGACACGTGTACGGTTACTAGCATAACACGATGCCATTATAGTTGCAAATATTTTCATTATTATATGGTAAACATCGAATTTTTCATCATGTTATAATAATACATAGTAGTAGCATCGAATAAGTAACTAGGTAACTGCCTCTGTTTGGCCGTTAGAGTGGAACAGGTGTACCAATTAGGTTGGGCTTTTGTGATTTCGTACTATTGTAGCCTAATTACTTGTCGATGTTCTAGATTGTTCTTTCTCAATTGCCGAAACTCCACATGTTCGTTAGATAGTAATTACAATTACTCGGTTACCCTTTTGGGATTTTTTTATTTAAATGTCTTATTTAGTCTTTAAACTTTTATTCGATATCATATTTAGCTATTAATATAAATAAAGTGTCTAAGTAATCCTTATCTTTTTTTGTTGTTGCCATCGTTAATTTCTCTGTCCATGAGCTCCGTAATAGAGATGGGTTGATTGTTACATCAATCCCTCTTTGTCCTAATCATCAAGGAAAATGTCATGTTTGGTTCATAAACTCTTAATATCTTATTTGGTGTCAAAGTAATCCACAACTTTCTTCGTCATTGCCCTCGTTAATCTCTTCTTCCATAGAAGGTGAGTTGATTGTTAAATGTATGTTTAACTACCCTTTCTATCAAACCAAAACTACAATAATAAACATTATCACACCTCCCACCAAACCAAAATCAAGTTTCAATCAAGTAACATCATTTTCTATCCTAATGATGTCCATTTGATCGCATCTTCATCTTCCATTCATTAAGTGATCCTTCTTTAATGTCTACAACATGGTTATCATAACCGTTGTTATCAGCAACAACATGGTTATCATGACCAAGACTAGTATCAAACCATATAAAAGAAATCGCATACACAAATCTCTTGTTTGTTTTGCAATAAAAAAATAAGAGGGAAAGCACATGAATGAAAATGATATTGAAATTGAATATGGTAAGTAACAAAAGGTTAGGGTTCAAATGCAACGTTGAAGTACAGACATCAATAAAATGATTTATACGGGTTATTTAAGGTCCTTAACGTCCTCAAATTTTAAAGGAACACCACAATCACACAAATGGCCATAAACCCATTCCCCAACACTTGCACTACCATTGCCACTCCTACTCCCCTCACATTGACATTTCTTTGTGGGTGTTGATCAGGGTCATACATGCTTGATGAGTTTCCACTTTGCATTTTGGCTTTGTTCAGAGTAGCCCAGTTTGTTAGGGTTCTTGAAATTTGTTTATGCAGGTGAGGAAGAAGATTATAATAGAGAAGAAATTGCTTTGTTAATTGAGCAAAATAACATTGTTTCGAGTGGAAGATGAGACTTATTGGTGATTAGGATATAGAGAGAGATGAGTAGTAAAGAAAGAATAATTAAACAAAGACTTTCCAGACAACTCACATTTTGTTATTGAGCTCATGAACGAAGGAACTAACGAGAAAAAACGACCAAAAATGTTAAGAATTACTTTAACACTTTATTTATATTATGGACTAAATATGACACCAAGTAAAAATCTATAAACCAAACATCACATTTGTCCTTTTTTTTTTCTTTCAAGATAGATGTAATTTGTTTTAAAAAAATCCAAGAATGAAAATTGTAGGACCAATTTGGTCCGGAGGAACAGCACGAGGTAGAACAACTTACATATACTCTGATAATCATAAATTTCAAGATCGTTGTTTTTATGAATTGTTCAATTAGAAAATCACAACTTACAGAATGAGATAATAAGTTGTTTACCCATTTCTTTTTCCTTGCTGCATTCTATGATAGAGTCACTATTCTATAATAGGAGTTCGAGCAATCAAATGTTAAAATTGTCATTTGCATGGGTGGTTTTATTGATTATCATTCGTGACTTGAAAATTTGTTGTTATAAATAAAAAGCTGAAAGTAATAACTGATAAGTTTTTCAAACCATTTATCTCAATGCTCTAAGAACATAGTAAATAATCAAGGAAACAAAAATTAGTATACTTAATGTAGTAAAGACACGGATTAAAAAGATTCGTCAAAATTTGCAAACACGTAAAATTAATCGAATCCTGGACTCATTTCCACTATATATGCCCATCGTTGGTCAAACTATTTCATGCCACTACTTAGATACTGGCATAACATAACACAGCCACCAGTTGACACGTCCATGCTATGGGAATTCATGCCTTACTTAATTACAGCGATCAATTATTGAGTAATTGAATTAGTGTGGATTCTTTGGTATCATAGGCCACCATAGTCTCCCTTTTCATAAATTTAATTTATTTTTAGCTAAATAAATTTTAAAATTTTTATTTTTAAAAATTAAATCTCTAAATTATATGTTTATTTAAGATTTTTTTTTTAATATTTTTAATTTAAATTTGAGGATTTAATTTTTTAAAAATTAAAATTAAAAAAATTATATAATTAAATATAAATAAAGGTATAAGTATAAATATTTTTATGATTATTTAATTATTTTTAAATTGATACCATATTAAATTACATTTTTTTAGTGTAAGAGGATATAGTACCATAAGAAAAAGAAGGGGAAAAAAAAACAAAAATCCACCTTGAATTAGACCATAAAGTGGGTCGATGCAGCATGAACCGCACTAATCAGTGCACAACACAGTATGTATTTAAAAATAATTGAATTTGAAAAATATGTTTTCTTTATAATAAAAAAACTAAACACTTTCTAAAATAAGGGTAAATAATTATTTTTTTAACGTAAAATACTTGTTCCATAAAAAAAAAACTTATAAATAGATGAAAGGAGTAAATAATAAATGAAATCTATAAGTCAGAGCCAATTTATGTCCCCTTTCCTTCTTTTCTAATCAATTAAAAAAAATTAATGAGTATATTGTGTTTCATGAATCTATTTATTATAGAATGCGTTTAATATATAATAGAATGTAGATATTTTATGTAATTAATTTTTTTGGTACATTTTTCTTAATTCCATGATTTGTGTTTCATTGACGGAAAAACTACTTTTTCTTGTTAGGGAAGTTAAAACAGTTCCATTTCTGATTAAAGTTTATTTTATGCCTTCCCTGCACTATCATTGCAGAAAACGACACCCATGCTGTCGTTCAGGGACCAAATTAAAATATTAAACGCGTGTTTTTTTTTTTTTTTTTATGGAAAACCTTTACACATAATTATTCTTTTGGTGACAATCACAAATAAATGTCATTATTACTAAACACAATATATTAAAAAACTATATTACCTATGAGTCATAAGTAAAATTATAAAAGTACTAATGAGTATTCAAATGACATCTCTCATAATCATTGTGTTAAAAAGTTGTTGATATTATGTTAAAAGGAAAATGTTACATATACAGTAACTTTTAGACAATATATTGACAATTTTCTAACAAAAGTATGATAAGCATTGTTTTACCGTACTTTTGTGAAAGAATTGTTCACTTGTTATCAAAAAGTTGTTGTACACGTAATATTCGTCTTAGGTTATAGGTGCAATTTTTGGATGCATGTTCTTAGGGGGAAAAAGATCTATATCACCTTCTTTGATGTGATTTTTATCCTATGATTAATTAAACTCAGGTACTCTAAATAAAAATTTTGAATTTACCGAGCCAATATATAAAAGGGTGTTTTAGTCAATTAAGTAAAAAAGTTACAAAATACAATGCAGCACCAGACATATTGCTTTGCAGGGCCAATCAAAACCCACCGCGTAACCCTAGGGGCATTTAAATATTTTGAAACCATAACACACAACAAAAAGTAAAAAAGGATCGTAGGATCACCATCATGAATCACGATGTCCTCCTAGCCATGACCATGGATGACGATGTGGCATGCTGCATCATGGATGGAAAACTACGTGGGACCCACGTGCAAGTGGAGATAAAAAAAAAATAGAAGAAAAAAAAAAAAGACTTGAGGGATCCCCCGGAAACAACGAAGCAGGGTCACACAGTGAGAATTAGATCTCTGTATATCTGAAGCTGCACACTGATTGGGCCACGCACCCCCCGAGTCGACTCACCTGGATCGCCTCCGAGTCGCCCAGCAATAAATATCTAGGGTGCTGTGCGCATTCAGCGCCAGATATTTCTTAGCTGACCGTGAGTGCTGCCCGCTCCTTCCCAGCCACCCGGTGTGACACGTTCCGCGTCGTGGTGGCGCGATGCTTTTACGGGCAAGGGCAGGGGTTCGTGTGAGCCCTACCTCACGAGAGAAAGAAAAAAACATACTCTCTCCGTTTGCTCTTGTGGTATCTATAAATTTAATTAAGTAATTTTTAAATTCTAAATTTATATTTATCAAACATTTTATAAAATAAAATATAACAATCATCAACACACTCCCATATTCATGACTGCTCCTATTTACTCTATTTTCTCCATGTTGTGTACACTTGATAGGCATGAAGTACCCTACCAAGATACACGGGTTAGTATAATTGCTGTAAGAAAAATAATAATTATATTAAAAATATAAATTTATATTATTATATAGAAATAATATTGTCAAGTCATATTATTTTATATATTTGTTAAGATATTTTTCTTTTGTCTTAATATGTGTTGTTTGATTTTGCAAATAAGTAGAACCGGGGAGTAGTAAATATTTTTTGGTTTAAAATAATACACCTTTCTATATATAAAACAAAACAACAATATTATTATTATTATTTTTAGATAAATAGGATACTTCATATAATACTCTCATAACAAAAAAAAAATGAAGGACAAAATGACACTTAATAAAGACATCAAAATATACTTAAAAGTGGAGATGTCATAACGATAAAAATATTTAAAGGACACTACGTACCACACCGATCCCCAAAAAACAACAATATTATCATACAGCCGAAACATATTACAAAAATTAAGTTTCATAAACTGTAATAAGACTCATTTTTAATTATTTAATCAATTATTGTTATGAAATGATTCCATGCAAAGAAGGGTGTGGTAGAATATGCGATTGTTTGGGTTCGAATTCGACACTTCGTACTTGTATTACCACTGTCCTGCACTTACCGGCATAAAGCTGAACTAGGAAACTAAACATGTTACATGTTATATTTCTCTTTTTCTAATCAAAAGAAAACACATAACTTATCAGCTTATTTATTTAATGTATCCATTTTAAGAAAAAATATTTAATACTTTTAAGAATAAAATTAAGAAAAAAAATTAAATATTATTCATAAAAATAAGTAAGTTGATAAGTGAATAAATGAGTCAGATTTACAATATATTTTTTCAAAAAATAATTGGTGTCGGTCCATCTCTATGTATTGTGCTTATATGGTAGCTAGATACATATACATGTATACACTGTTATCGGTACACTGCAGGTGCAGAGACGTGAGCATGGTAAATAGTAGTAACTGGTAAATAGTGATCTTCTTTTTACCATTTCCTTTGATATTTTATCACAAAACTTTATGTTTACAATGATTAAGCAAACGAAATTACATCCCATCAAGACACGACAAATGGGTACAATCATCGAGATGAGTCCGAGTTAAATCATTGAATAAAAGTCAAAGTATGGTGGTAATTAATTAACAATTATATTATATGCATCTATGTTCTGGGTATATGCTTGTTGACGTATACCTCTTAATTATGCTATGCATGAAGAAACCGCAACTTGAAAACCGTTTCCTGTATAGTTATGCTCCCTGGGTTTGACTTGATCAATATAGAATAATATATTAAAGCTGCTTTAGAGGAAAGAAAAATTTTCCCCAACAGGTTGCATTAGTGGGGGTATCTTTTACTAATTAGCACTAACTAATTAATATGATTAATAAATTACGTATTATAAAAAAATAGAGAATTATAATTTTTTTTTTTACTTTGTTCATCAGTTGATTAGTGGTATCTTTGTTGTTTTATAAATGGATGAATAACCCTTATATATGATTATATATCACCTAGGGGTGATTATGGGTTGAGTCGGGGCAGGACTCGTCATGCCACCGATCCGACCCGCCTACTAGCGGGTGGGTTGAGTCGGATAAAATTGTCCTTTTTTATTGGTACCCACCAGACCCGCCACCCATCCGGGTCGGGTTAGGTTAATTAGGCGAGTCGGCAGGTGACCCACCCTCCCTTTTTAAAAGAAAAAACTAAATTTTTTAAAAAAATTATTTCTTAAAAAATTCATTTTTTAAAGAAAAAAAGCTATTATTTTTTAAAAATATACACCTATTTTTTAAATTAAAAAAATTATTTTTTTAATTTAAAACAATCATATTTTAACCATTCAAAATTAAAAGTAATATGAATGTAATTGTCAATGAATAACATAAAGTCTATTTTTTTAAAAAAAATACAACTTATATAGACGGGTCGGGTAGAGTTGAGAAGTAGAAACTCGAAACTTGACCAATATAATATGACAGAACTGTTAGGTCTGACTTGCCGACCCGCCAACCCGACTCAACATGACCCCAGCGGGTTGGGTTGGGTCTGATTGGCGGGTCGGACTCAACTCATATTCACCCCCTAAATTATCACCAAATACTTTAATTTTTGTAACGGGTTATTTTGATTCAGTAAAAGAATTTAAATAATAAAATTAAAAACCAGAGCACTTGATGGAAATGACGAAGCACATCTCGTTTGTTATACGATTTAACGCAACACTAGCTAGCTATCAATTCTTACGTAACAAAAACTATTTCTTTTATTAAAATAATTAGCTTTTTAATTCTTTTATTAAAAAATTTTAGCTTTTTATTTCTTTTTTAAGACCGTATTGTATTACTTTAAAGTTTAAAACACATAGTTTTGCACTATCCATTATTAAATGAGTATTTATGCACCACACGAAGAAAGTTTTATATATGAATGATTCATCATCATCATGCTTGAGACAAATGAAAGGGCAATAGAGCCAATAAATTCAAGTCAACCAAAAGCAAGAACCTAACATAATAGTGATATTTCCCAAACTTAGCAAGAAGGCATGGCCATTTAGGCCAATAGATCCCGCCATTTAGAGGATGAATATGGATAGGAACGATGTTAAACGTTGGTTGACTTTTTTCAGATGGAGGTGGTGCTGACTTACAAGAAACGCTCTCAAGTATATATGGACCAAACACGTTTTGGAAAAGAAATATAGTTAACAATATTTCGTGCTATCGATTATGACTGCCACGAAGTAAAGTGTGAAGTTAACAAGTTAAAATATGAGTTAAAATACCCACCAACAAGACCATCTTACAAAAAAATATGTTTGAAGAAGGTTAGGGGCATATAATTGAGATTGTCTATAAAAAATATATATAATTAAGATTTTATTAATGGTCTATTAATTTGACCACCATTCAAGCCGTAGATTTATTTGAGGTACGTAGACCTTAATTGCTTCATGCATTAATCTTGGAGCACCAAAGTTTTGATTCAAACAAGGATTCAATCAATTGGGACACAACCAAAATAGTATAAGAAATGCAAAAAATAATGTATTACATTAAAGGTGATCAAAATTCAAAAGTGCCATTTTGAAGTTGATTCAAGATATAAACAATTAGAATCAATTTTAGTACAAAATTGAGTTGTGTATAGCGCACGGATTTTTTTTTTGTTGGTATTAATCTATATATAGTTAAATATTTATTATTTGGTAGTTAAATACAGATAAATCTTAAGTATTTAGAATGAACTACAATATTTTATTGATTGTTAGATAAATACATAGAAATATTAAATATTAATAATTAGCATTTAAAAATTTCTTTTGATTCAATAAGTATTTAATGTGCAATAGAAAGTATTGTATTCTCCTACTAGTAAATTCTTAAACTTTAATACATGACCGTTGTTGAGTAGAATCAAGGCCCACTTAGTAAAATGCGACAAGTTGAGCCCAACCCAAAAATCGATTATAGTGAACATCAATTTAGTGTGACCTTAAACCCTAAACATATGATCAACTTTATGTTTTGAATATTCATTATTGTTCTTGTTATAATGAAAATCTTACGCCTAAAATTAAAAGCTAAAAATCGTTACAAACTAACATTTTTTTTTAATAAATTTTGAGCCAGAAGCTCAAGCACACATTTAACTTTAAAACTCATATTTATAGTTTTTGGAGATACACTCACAACTAGTTAAAAGATATTTAAACCAGTCAAACATTCTCCATCACCACCTTTCGATCCGATTTGATCTGTGCTGAGGTAATTCAAAACCCTAATTCGATAGGTTATTTAGTACACCTTATGTATTTACTTTGAACAACAAATAATCACGTGAGCTTATTATTGAACTAATGAAAACAAGACCTTAGTGTAAGATCTAAGATGCATCCAAACAAGCGTGGTCCTTTGTGAATGGAATTAACAAGATGATCACCACTAAATCCAACGGCCATAAAAAGCCTAGCAAGTAGAAACGGTTACACAAATATCTAGCATAGTTGACAGCTCAATGCTCCAAGCCACCCACCAACGCCAAAGAAGCAATATTTAATTGACCACAGTCTCCCTCCAATTATTCCAACTTTTATTTTATACAACAAACACACCCCAAATATTAAAATTTAGTAATTTCACCCTTCTTCGTCACGCCGAGGGCAATTCCGTATTTTCACACACCTCGTGTTCACCAAACATAAAAACCATTTTAATATAAGCACTAAAACACAGCTAATTAAGCAAAATGTATGGCATGCGTGAGACTCATGTTTAACATGTACATGCATGGCATGCATGTATGATGATGCATGATGACGTGCCACACAGCCTCTGAGAGGAGAGGAAAATATCATTGCCACGCATGCACTCAATCTAAGCTTCTCATCTCAGCGCTCCTAAAGATCTTCTCTGCCTTTCTCTCTCTCCTAGTTGTGTTGCGTTCTCTCTCTCTCTCTCTCTCTCTCAGCATAAACTTCCACCACCCCTTAAATATTTTTGTTCCATCCAAAATATTTTTTGATAAAAATTCAGAAAAAAGAGAAAAATCCCCTCATTCCCCCCCCCCTCAGTTACAGCTTTTGACCTTTCAAATCAGCATACCTATTACCTTGTTTCTCAAGAGATCGAATCCCTAATTAGAAACTGGTTCAGGTATATAATTTATTTATTTTTTTTAATTTATGGTAATTGCAGCTGATTTTTTCTGATTTGGATGATGAAGTTCATGTGTTGTCAGGTTTTGTTTCATGCTGTTTGTGCTGTTTTTCTGAAGTGGTTTTAATTAGTTTTTTTTTTGTTTTGTTTTAATTTTATTTTTCTGTGGTGAATCTGAGTTGTTGTTAGATATTTAAGGAGCTATTTTTATTTTTCTTAAGACTTTATTTTATTTATTTTATTTGTTATTTTATACCAGCTTCTGAATATTGGCTGACCCGTTTGGTCTCGAAGGAAAATTGGATATTTCTCCTACAAACTCTCACTCTCAGTATTATTTCTGTTTACTCAGATTTTAATTTTTCTTTTAATTGATTTTACTTTGTTTGGTTGGACTTTGTTTCAGATTTATCTCTGCTCTGACTGTCATTATTTGAACAATTAGTTTTGATTTTTTTTTTGTGGGTTTATAAGAAATCACTTTTTGGTGTGTAGATTCAAAACTCAGAAGTAGTTATTATTATTGTTATTATTATTATTATTATTATTATTATTATTATTATTTTGGAATTTATTTTGGTGGTGGATTGGATACTAAGGTATGCATATATCTGGGCATGCTAAGCAGGGAATGCTGAATTACGATATCTTAATTCTTGATTGGTAGCATGTTTTGGCTGGATTGTGGATAATAACTTTTGATAATCAGAGGGAACAACTTGAAATAGTAGATAGAGATATCTTCTTCAATGGCTGCTGCTACAAGTGAAAGGTGGATTGACCGTCTTCAGTACTCTTCATTGTTCTGGCCTCCCCCACCAGATGGTCAACAAAGAAAGGTACCATTTTATTGTTTAATTTCTTGTTTATTTTTGTTTTTTTTAAACCTTCTTCAATATTAATCTCTGAAAAGTGAAAAGGAAATTATTGTTCTTGGTACATCTGAAATAATTTTTTTCTCCAGTCCATTGCACTCTTTTTTGGATTTTAGTAGTGTAATATGTTATGTTGCGCAGCTTTCCTGCTCGCATCGGATGAGGATTAGGTTCATAGGTTAAACTTTTGAAAATACCCTGTGGTCTCACGGCAATGGATACATACGGACATACGTATATACATACATATATATGCACTTACGGGTGAACATGTGCATATATAATAGCTATTGTTTAATGTTTCAACTTTTGTTATAAAGCTTATAGAACTTGAGCAGTTTTAGAGAATGAAAATTCTCTACGAATATTCTTTGAGAGAAGCAGCAGATGTTGGTGTAAGAGTTGAAGAATAACGGTGCCAAAGACATGATGGGATCTTTTCATGTGTGAAGAGATGTCATTTGGTATAAAAAAAAAAATTTGGAGCAAATTGGGTTACTAAGAATTGTTCATCATGCTTAATCATTTTGGTTTACAGCAAGTGCATGGCAGATGAGTGAGAACACATAGTCCAGGGAAGTTCGATATTTCCTATTAGATGTTAATAAATAAATTGTGATATAAATTTTCTAAAATAAAATGAAAAGTTGGATTGCAAACAGAGAATCGACAGACATGTTTAAATTTTGTCTATGAATACAGAAGAACAGGTTGAGTGATATCTTAAATAATTGGGATGAGAAATATAAGCATGATAATTTCAACAGGAAACTGGTCCAATTTTTTTAAAGGAGAAAAAAAGGCTTGGTAACTCTCAGGTCTTAACTGTTACCTTAGTGTTAATAAAATTTTTTAATGTAAGTTTTATCCAGAGTTTGATCTTAAATATATGCCTAATGAGCATTAGATTGCATTTGCATGCTTTCATACTTCAGAGAATATTGTATCCTAAGTGTTAACATTTTCATATCACTTGATTCATGAAGTTGAAAATAGTATGGCTGTGTTTGGTCTAATGAATTTTCTGCAATTTTCCAAAGTACTTTTCAAATTTTTTTTCTCAAATTTTTTTTTTTTTGAAATTTTGTTGAAAGTTTAAAAATGACATGCTTATCAAGTTATTTGAATTGAGCATTATCTTTTAAATTTTGATCTTTCAAGTCTTGATTTGTAAGGTCAACATTGAAAATCTGTTTTTTTTTTTTTTTTTTTTTTTTTTTTTTTTTTTTTTTTTTTTTTTTTTTTTTTTTTTTTTTTTTTTTTTTTTTTTTTTTTTTTTTTTTTTTTTTTTTTTTTTTTTTTTTTTTTTTTTTTTTTTTTTTTTTTTTTTTTTTTTTTTTTTTTTTTTTTTTTTTTTTTTTTTTTTTTTTTTTTTTTTTTTTTTTTTTTTTTTTTTTTTTTTTTTTTTTTTTTTTTTTTTTTTTTTTTTTTTTTTTTTTTTTTTTTTTTTTTTTTTTTTTTTTTTTTTTTTTTTTTTTTTTTTTTTTTTTTTTTTTTTTTAAGTCTTGATTCATATTCTCTATTTGTCCTCTCTTTCCTTGTTATCGTTTTCCCCTTTTTGGTTGTTGGTTGGGACATCGTTCTGCTTTAGCAAGGACCAGGTCAGGGTAGAGTCAGAGTCAGTTTGAACTGTGGTGATTGCTGATGTTCTTAAGAAAAACGAGTTGTGCCTTAACTAACAATTATAGCTTATGGCCTAGTGGTGACATTTGTCATGGATGATAAGTGTAATTTTGTAAGTTGAACAAGTCCATCCTCGTATTTTGATTCATTTGTGCAAAATGTTTAAGGATTATATGATCTGAGTACTGCTGAAAGCATATTCCAGCCTACCGTACATGTATCAGCATAAACTTCTCCTCAGTTGCCGTTGGTCAAGTCTAATGAAGCATTTCATGAATATAAATATTTTCATGAAACCCCGAGCTATTTTTTTCTGTTAAAAATTTAGAGGTGAAGGCCTTGAAACTTGATGTAGTGGCCAAATTTAAGTGGATGAGAGCAGTGCTAAATATAAAGGTTTATAGCTGGTGCAATTTCAAAACAATGAACGGAAATTTCAAGTTCTTAAAGTTCATGCCATCTATGAGCTGTTTAGAGCATGGGAAACAAAACAAAAGTGTAAGCTTTAGAAGGACTTGATCTCCCTAAGGATTGACAGAAAATGACTCCTAATTGGAAAATCGATAAATACTTTACATGCATTTTTAAGGAATAGGAAGGCGTAACAGAATTTTTAATGATAAATCCTTTTTCCAGGTGTGTCATTTGCGGTGGTTTATGATAAGATGCAAAGACGTTATCTGATATATGTAGTCGACCCCACCTTGTGGAAAAGATTTGGTTGTTGTTGTTGTTGTGTCATTTATGGGGTTTACTGACCATCTCGACCTCTTTATGGTAGCTCAGCTAATCTTTGTTTTAGAGGGTTTTTTGGGCTGGACTTGAGAAGATGGGCAGGCTTTGGTTACTTGATGTGCAACTTTTGTTTGCTGTGTTCTATTTTATTTACTAATATGATTTTTTTAATCTCTCTTTAGAGGATACCATATCCTCTGCATTTGTACTTCATCCTATCTTATGGTACTTCTTCTATTGAAGAAAAAAGTCCCAGAAATGGGATGATAACATGATAACACACCAATGATTTGATTTCTTCTCCTTTTTTTTTTTTTCCTTCCTTCCTTCAATGCAGTTTCACACAAGTTCCTTTATAACTGTATTATGTGGGTTATTTTTAAGTATATCTCTAAATGCACATCTCTTTCATGTAAAGAATTGGATAATTAATTTCTGTATCATCCTAGTGAAAAAGCAGGAGTGTTTTGGTCTATGGTAGCTATGTATGTAGCATTTCTGCATCTTCTGCTAGATTAGAAGCTCATTGTAATTCCATTTCTGTGGTTTAATGACATTATTTCTGCTTTTCCGTAGGATCAAATTGCTGCCTATGTTGAGTACTTCATTCAATATACATCAGAGCAATTTGCCGATGATTTAGCTGAGGTATGAAAAATGCACCTATCTTTACATATAAACGTTTTAAACTGAAATATATGCAAACTGTTTTCATATATTCAATTCTAAATTTTTGAAATGTTATTTGACTTGAGAAATCCTATAATTTCTACCAAATGTCAGTCATTGTTCTTTGTTATTTTACAGTTGATCCGTAACCGCTATCCATCGGAAGAAATACTTCTCTTTGATGATGTTTTGGGTATTTATGCTCTATCCCATGTTAGTTTAAATTATGTTTGTCTCAACAAGAATATCATTACAAGGAATTTATTTCTACTTTATGCATAATGACTTCTTTATGTATTCACATGTACGTCCAGCAACATTTGTTCTTCATCATCCAGAGCATGGGCATGCAGTCGTGCTTCCAATTATTTCATGCATTATTGATGGGACACTAGTCTATTATAAGACTAGTCCTCCATTTGCTTCGTTTATATCTTTAGTCTGCCCCAAAAGTGAGGTACAATCCTGGCACCATATGCTGATATTCTTTGTATTTAATTCAGTTTCATAGCAAATAGTTTCTTGTTGTGCAATTGATTATTGATTTATTTTATTTTGGCTTTTAGAGTCTTGTTCTGTCTTATCTCTTCCGGTTTCTAAACTACTAAGTATTGCACTTATTAACCTTCGATATCACCTTCGATATCTGTAGCGAGGTTCTTTATCATTTTCATTTGTGCTTTGTTTAATTGTACAGAATGAATACTCAGAACAGTGGGCTTTGGCGTGTGGCGAAATTTTGCGTATTTTAACTCATTACAATCGCCCTATATACAAGATGGAAAGACAAAATGGCGAAACAGAAAGAAGCAGTAGTGGCAGCCATGCAACCACTAGTGACTCTGTTGATAGGACAGGGAAATCTGTTCAAAATTCTTTGACACAGCAAGAGAAGAAACCCATAAGGCCATTGTCTCCCTGGATTACTGATATATTGCTGGCTGCACCAGTAGGCATTAGAAGTGACTACTTCCGGTGGTGAGTTTTTTTTTTCCCATTCTTTTTTTGTGTTTTGTTTTATTTTGTTTTCTTAAAAAAAAAAAAATCAAAATTCAAAATATACATGGTGAGGTGAAACATATAGTTGGTCCTATTAATTTGGTAGATGATATTGATCATGTATTTATGAATGTTTTAGCTCTGCATGCAAGTTGTAGGGGTGTCAATGTCATAATCCTATTTGATTCAGCTTGACTTTTGACTTCAAAGTCAACAATATTTCATGATTCATAAACTTCAGAAACCAAACTAACCAATCATGGTTTGGCTCGCTTTCAAACCATGGTTTACTAGTGTTTTAAGTTCTGTTAGTATTCTTTGAAGGCATGGTAACCAATAAAACAGTTACTGCAACACTAAGTATTACTGAGGATTAGAACCTGGTTCTAAGCTAAACCAGATTGCTTTACAAATCCATATTTCTCACCAATCATCATAGTACCGAGTTAATGGATTAGTAAGGAAATAAAAGAGAAAAGGGAAAGATGAGAAGTAGAATGTACAAGAGATAATTATCCAAAAGAAGAGGGATTCCAAAGAGGTACTATGCTTCATGACATTGAGCTAAATAATCATCTTTGAAAGCAGTAAAACGGTGGTATTTGAGACCATGTTCTTTAGGATTTACCTCAATTAGAATCTGGCATAACTAAGGTCAAAGGGTCTGCAATTTTATCTTTTTTTGATCAATAGCATAAACTATAGCTTCTTACCTTGTTTGAGTCTCTCTTCCTTTTAGCTTACCAGCTTACTTGATTAGTTTGAACTCTTTTCTGTTTATCATATTCTTGTTACACCTAGTGCTTTGAGTATACTTTTGCTTAAGTGAACAATATTGCCATGCATTAACAGGTGCAGTGGTGTTATGGGTAAATATGCTGCAGGAGAACTCAAGCCTCCAACAACTGGTACATCAAATTCCAATTATTTAGTATAGAATGTTGTTCATTTTTCTAATGACTTTTATGCATGGTAGTGTGACCCATAATATTTATGATGTTTGTACATAATATTGAACGCTGTTCTCTTTTTATTGCGTGGAGAATTTAGTTGAGTCATATGCCTATTTTGTAACGCATAAATCTAGTTTAACTACTTTTTATTTTGTTCACATGATTTTGAGTTTTATGATTATACTTCGTATTGGTTAATCGTGTACACAGAATTAGGTATTTCCCTGTGCCTTCATGTTCATCTTCTCCATTTCTATTGTCTCATGCCTCTCTTTCATCACTGTGTCAATCCACCATTTTATCGATTAATCCAAATTTGATACCAAGAACTCACGGACCAAATAATTTTCTTAAAACTGACATGTTGATGCCTAAGTTTATGTTCTTAATATAATATAGAGGTGATTTTGTGTTTTTCTTAGCTTCTTCACGTGGTTCTGGGAAGCATCCTCAACTCGTGCCTTCAACTCCAAGATGGGCTGTTGCCAATGGTGCTGGTGTTATATTAAGCGTTTGTGATGATGAAGTTGCTCGCTATGAGACTGCTATTTTAACAGCAGCTGCTGTCCCTGCACTTTTGCTTCCTCCTCCGACAACAGCACTGGATGAGCATCTAGTTGCTGGATTACCAGCTCTAGAGCCGTATGCTCGTTTGTTTCATAGGTTATTCTAAACTCAATGCTTTTTGTGTTATTTAGTTGTTAATAGAGTTATCTGGCCTAGTAAATGTATCCAAATAACTTCTGCAGATATTATGCCATTGCTACTCCAAGTGCTACACAAAGACTTCTTCTTGGACTTCTCGAAGCACCCCCATCATGGGCTCCAGATGCACTTGATGCGGCTGTGCAGCTTGTGGAGCTTCTTCGAGCTGCTGAAGATTATGCTTCAGGCATAAGGGTAAACTATATAATCTTGAATAGATAGAATAATGGTGTTGCTAGCATTAATGAAAACCACCTTTTCATTATTATGGGTTTTGTAAATAACTTCTAAGTTAATATTATGAAATAGAATTAGGAAATATCTCTGCATGAAAGATATTGTGCAACTTAATGTGAAGTCCCGACTATGCGTTCAAGAGTCAACATGGTCCTTGTCTCAGGTTGTGCATTTATTCAATTTGATGATTGAATGTTTAGTCTTCGATTGGATTTTCTTTCACTTTTTTTTTTGGTCTTAATAGTAGGCAATTCTGTTAGTTTTCCTGAATTTTCTGCTGGAATGATTTTGTTTCTTTTCTTCTTGCTATTTCAACTATTGGATGTTGTAGGGGATTAGTGTTTTACTGAATACTTTGCGTGTATAAGTTGCTAGATTTTTGGATTGAGAATGAAAATATAACTCCTATCCCTGGAAATTAATTGTGTCTTGACGTTTCCATTAGAAGAGGCTTTGTGAAAGATTTAAAACTAATTTGGCTGATGCATTTTTCTTCTCTTTTAATGCAGCTTCCTAGAAATTGGATGCATTTGCATTTCTTGCGTGCAATAGGGACTGCGATGTCAATGAGAGCTGGAATAGCTGCCGATGCCGCAGCCGCTCTGCTTTTCCGTGTGCTTTCACAGCCGGCGTTGCTTTTTCCTCCTCTTAGACAAGTTGATGGAGTTGAAGTCCAGCATGAACCTATGGGTGGTTATATTTCTTCATACAAAAAGCAGGTTTGTTAATATTTATCACATACCATTTTATTTGTTACACTCGTTTTGTAAATTAGTGCAGATAGATTATTATTTCTGTATACTGAAGGTTGTAATATTTGTTGTTGATCAGATAGAATTTCCTGCTGCTGAAGCCTCTATTGAGGCTACTGCCCAAGGCATTGCATCAATGTTGTGTGCCCATGGTCCAGAGGTTGAATGGAGAATTTGCACCATCTGGGAAGCCGCTTATGGCCTGATTCCTACAAGTTCCTCAGCTGTTGATCTTCCAGAGATTATAGTTGCAACGCCGCTACAACCCCCCGTACTATCATGGAATTTATACATACCCCTACTTAAGGTCCTTGAATATCTTCCTCGTGGAAGCCCATCAGAGGCATGTCTCATGAAAATATTTGCTGCCACAGTGGAAGCCATTCTTCAGAGAACATTTCCTCCCGAGTCAACTAGAGAACAAAACAGAAAATCAAAATACCTCTTTGGTTTGGGGTCTGCCTCTAAAAACCTTGCTGTGGCAGAACTCCGTACCATGGTTCATTCACTTTTCTTAGAGTCTTGTGCTTCTGTTGAGCTTGCTTCTCGGCTACTTTTTGTTGTTTTAACTGTTTGCGTCAGTCATGAAGCACAATTCAGTGGAAGCAAGAGGCCAAGAGGTCAAGACAGTTATTCAGCAGAGGAAATTATTGAGGACTTACATGCAGTGTCTGAAAGCCAGAAAGAAACAAGAAATAGGAAATTGAAGAAGCAAGGTCCTATAGCAGCATTTGATTCGTATGTTCTGGCTGCTGTTTGTGCTCTTGCCTGTGAGCTTCAGATTTTCCCTCTGATTTCACGGGGGAATAATCATTCAGTTTCCAATAATGTAAGAGATATAGCCAAGCCTGTTAGAATAAATGGATCTTCCCATGAGTTGCGGAATGGCATTGATTCAGCAGTACGCCATACTCACAGAATTTTAGCAATTTTAGAGGCACTATTTTCATTGAAGCCGTCTTCTGTTGGCACCCCATGGAGTTACAGTTCAAATGAGATAGTTGCGGCAGCCATGGTTGCAGCCCATGTTTCTGAACTATTCAGACGGTCGAAAGCTTGCATGCATGCTCTTTCTGTTCTGATTCGGTGCAAATGGGACAAGGAAATTCACTCCAGGGCATCATCATTGTATAATCTCATAGACATTCATAGCAAAGCTGTTGCATCTATAGTTAACAAGGCAGAGCCATTAGAAGCAACCTTAATTCATGCACCTATTTGGAAGGACTCCGTTGTTTCTTTGGATAGTAAAAGACAGAATCGGTCTGCAAGTACTGGCTGCGTTGACCATGGGCAGACATCTATTACATCTATGGAAGATTCAGCCCTCTCAAAACTTAACCATAAATCTGGTAGAACTCCTTGTTTAAATGAAGCATCCGGAGGGTGTACCTTGGGCAAAGATGTCTCAGGTCTCCCGCTGGATGCTTCTGATCTAGCCAACTTCCTTACAATGGACAGGCATATAGGATTGAATTGCAATGCACAAATTTTTCTGAGACCCATGCTGGCAGAGAAACAGGAGTTATGTTTTTCTGTCGTTTCACTACTATGGCACAAGTTGATTGCATCTCCCGAAACTCAACCTTGTGCAGAAAGCACTTCTGCTCAACAGGGCTGGAGGCAGGTACAAGTAAACGTTATACTTAAGCAATTAGCAGCTATTATCCTCTTTTTTTTTTTGGGTTATCATGTTTTCTTTTGGTGCTTGAATTTAATCCATAAAGCAATTTGAATGAATGTCTTGATGTAACGGGTAAGTTCTTGTTAATCATACATGTTAGGTTCTTAAAGCTGCAGACAAATGACGACCCCTAAAATGGACATTGAAATACACACAAATAGGAAAGGATCAACTTACACTGGTGTATGTTATCCACAAAAAAATCAACTTACACCGGTGTCAGTTAAACTCTCAACTATTTTTGGTTGAATGATACAAATTGGTAAAGATTGTGGTGGAATCATATATGAAGGAATCTACTTTCTTGTTTTATTTTTTGAAACCATTTTGCTTCATAATCAGTTTCACAGACAGGATGATAGACTTTTTGAAAGGAAAACGAATATTTTAGGGTTAGCTAAATGAAACAAAGTGATACCCAATTAGGCACATTAAAAGCTGTTCATGGTTATAAATGTGTGTGTGTGTGTGTGTGTGTGTGTGTGCCTTCTGGTTGTGTCGATCAAGATCTCATTTATGTCCCTATTTCCACTGAAAGGATCATTTACTGAGAAATTTTTACTTACTTTTTGTTAGGTTGTTGATGCCTTGTGCAATGTTGTATCGGCCTCACCAGCTAAAGCAGCTACAGCAGTTGTTCTTCAGGTCCAAAATTTCGTCTTACTATGACATGGTTGCATTAATATGATTTATGAGTGTTGCCTGATCCATATAGCAGACCCTGCCTAATGGGATAATGCTTAATTGTTGTTGTTGTATGAAATGGATGCATTAATAACTCTGGCCACTGAGTTGGACACCTATGCTGTTTAGCTAGAATCCAAGAACAGTTACAATTTTTATTTTATCATAAACTGGAAAGAACTATGACAATTTCTTAAACGGGTTGACAAAATTTAAGAATTACCTTTTTTAATACCTGTGAGAACTGAGAATTGGCTTTTAACGTGTAAATGGTTTAAATGTCTGTTGCGGAAGATCTCATCTAATATGTGTTTATTAGTTTCTTTTTTTGAGATCATTATTGTTACAAACATTTCACCTGTTTAGTCACTTTCTTGGGCTTGATGCTTGTCAGGCTGAAAGGGAATTGCAGCCTTGGATTGCGAAGGATGATGATCTTGGTCAGAAGATGTGGAGAGTCAATCAACGGATCGTGAAGTTGATAGTGGAGCTACTGAGGAATCATGATAGTGCGGAATCACTAGTAATTTTGGCAAGTGCGTCAGATTTACTACTACGAGCCACAGATGGTATGCTGGTTGATGGAGAAGCTTGTACTTTACCACAGCTAGAGGTAGCATGTTATAACTTTAGCTTGTCTATGAATTTTCCATTTCTATTCATACAAGCAGAATACTGTGTTTATAGATTTATCTCTAAGCTTTACTGATATTCATTTTTCAATTTTTAACAATGACGGCTAGCTACTGGAAGTAACAGCTAGAGCAGTTCAACCAGTGCTTGAGTTGGGAGAATCTGGATTGGCAGTGGCAGATGGCCTTGCAAACCTTTTAAAGGTAAACAAACTTCTCTTGATTGAACAAGTTAATTTGGCTGGTCTATGGTGAATGAAATTTGATTCTAGACCACGAAACAACTTATTTGTCAAAGTAGCAATCATTTGCAAAACTAAAGCAATTATGTACTTGTTTTTTTCTTGTTTGTTCTATAGCATTTTTGACTGATATGCTTGTGAATATATACCATACCACGTGCAGTGCCGCCTGTCATCCACTGTTAGATGCCTTTCTCATCCAAGTGCACATGTCCGCGCCCTGAGCGTGTCGGTTCTTCGTGACATTTTGCACACTGGTTCGGCCAGATCTAGTCCTAAACCACGGCGGAGAAATGGCATCCATGGCCCCTCTCATCAATTCTTCAACTTGGACGCCATTGACTGGCAAGCTGACATAGAGAAATGCTTGACATGGGAAGCTCACAGTCGAATCTCAAACGCCTTGTCTATAAAGTTTCTTGATACCGCTGCAAAAGAATTAGGTTGTACTATTTCTATATGAAACCATGTAAAACCCCATCTTAGTCTATGGCAATTTTTTTGCTAGACTTATAGAAACTGGCGTTATTTTATGCTTTTGGAACTAACGGGTTTGAAAATAAGTAACATCATTATGCCTAGTCTTGTCCTGTTCAAAAGCCCTCAGACATGATTCACAGTTTGGTAATAGAGGCAAGCTCAATTTGTGATATGATTTCATCATGTGCTGTACTTGAACCACACCAAGGGGCAGAAAGAAGTTCACCGTGGACTTTGCTAATCATTGTGCTCATGCTCTCAAATAGAAACAAACTTGTACAGTAACAAAAGACAAGGCATTAATCAGCTTCTCTTTTAAACTTAGTCTTATTTTGTGTCGTTTATGTTGATTTGGCTTGTAATGAAAAAACCCAGTTCTAATTGTTGGATCAATCTATGTTCAGGCAATATTATTCTTCATGTCTTTAAAGTCTTTTGGGATATATATTTGTAGATTTTCATTATTGTGTGATAATTCATTTAAGAAAAAATGAATATGATTGTTGTCCTTATTTGATCCATATTTCTTGTCATGTAACACTACTCGTCATGTGCAATGGAACATTAAGGACTCGAGATGTCACCTAACAAAATTCGAAACTAATGATACTCTAAATAAACATATGCACAACATATAAACATCTTAAGATGATTAGTGAGGCATAATTGAGCATGTTAAATCAATTAGTAATTAGAGCATCTCAAGAGTAATACTGGTTCTTTGATGTTATACACTTGTATGGGGAGAATTTATGTCATGGCAAGCATAAAATACAATTGACATGCTTTTTTTTTTTTTTGCTTTTGTTTGCTTTTTCTTTAAAGTTTTTTTAGTTTGCCTTTAAATTTACAGTGATATATATAGTATGAGATGAATAAAAATGAATTATGGTCGAAAGGATAATAAGAGGAGAGGATGGAAAATATGCTGTAAAAATACTCCTCCAATTATTCTTGCAATTTGTCAAAAAAATAAATGAAATAGAACATGAACTTCAAAATATATAAGACTTCTCCTGTTACTGGGACTGTCAAAATAGGTCTGGTCCGTTTACTCGGTTAAATGGATGTACTTTACCTGTAAAAAATAGGTTCGCGAAAATTTGAAAAAAAATTGGACCGGCCCGTTTAAGCCCGGCTCGTTTGGCCCGCAAACCGGCCCGTGAGCTAGTGAAAATTTTTTTGAATTTTTTTTATTTTGTTTGAATTTTTGAATTTTTAAAAAAAAAAAAACAGGCTAGCGCGCGGCCCGTTTAGACTCGTAGACCGACAACGGGCCGGACAAAAAATGCGCGGGCCTAAACTGGGCGGGCCCACCTATTTGACAGTCATACCTGTTACATATATGACCCTTGAGCGTGTGTTTGGTACAGCCGTAAAAATTAGAAAAAAGAAAAATTCATGAATTAAATTTATACGTACACACACATATATTCCCTAATCACACATCTATACAAAGACACACCTCTAAAAACCGAAAGATATATTAAAGGCCACAGACCCAGCAAGACTAGCAAACTATGCTAAAAGTGGGCCAGCAAATTGGACTAATAGCATCCAAGGCCCAAACGAACTATTTAAAAACTCTTTATTTATGAAACTATTTTAAAAAATCATGAAATTATTTTAGAACCACATGAAATCACATATTTTATTACATTAAATATATTCATGTCTTGTGTGTAAGATTAATATTAAGCGATATAGCTATTCATATTGTTTAGTTAAATCCTTAATAAAAGATCATGGATAAGAAAAGATTCTGATGGGAGAAGACTTATGTTAAGGAAAGGTTTTGGCTAAAGACAAGACTTGGTACTTAAGATGTCCATTGTGACGCACCTCTCTTCTCTGGAAACCTCCCTAACATGGGATCTTAGTCTGCCTTTATTTTTTTAAAATAAAACACGTAAAGATATAAAATCATATTATGCTATCAATATCAGTTAAAGGATTATGTTATCATGTTATATTATGTATTTAAAACTATTTTCATGGGAGTATATTTAGGATAGAATTGTAAATCAATGATAGCCTATGTTGACCCTAGTATACCTTGCACGATCGTAAAGTAGAATATGATTCATGTAGATTTAGGGCAGGCCATAAAGTCCAGATATGACAGCCCGTGATGCTCGGTGTCATGTATTATGTCATGTAGATTATGACAAGACTGTAAAGCCTGGACATTTCAGGAACAGCTAAACCATAATGCTCGAAATGTCTATTTAGATAACTCCCCACTTGATTATGTTCTTATATTTTTTTTAATTATTATTATTATTATTATTATTATTATTATTATTATTATTATTATTATATGAACATTTTCATTATTGTTATTTATATATGTATTGCATTTGCATGCCATGGTTACGAACTGTCCCATGTCGCCGTGGGGTTTATGACTCACTGAGCGAAAACTAACCCCTCATCAACTTTTTTCAGATACTGTTGACGAAAATGTGTCGCTTGTTCAGTAGATCTTAGCAGCTTGGACTCTTTGTGAGCTTCATGTTGTCATGATGTATTCTTCAGTTATTTCAGTCTTTAGGATAGTTTACATTCATGTTAGAGTGCTCAAGTGGACTACAAACAAAGTGTAACATATTTTGAGTTATATATTTTTTGTATCTTGTAAAGGATCTTTTGTTCCTAATATATTGTGATGTTTTTATTTAAAAGTATTTCCTTTTTATTTATAAAAGTTGCGCCTTTTTTATGATTTACTCGTTAAGAGGTTTTCGTAAGAGAATTAGTCCCTTGCGTGCCAGTAATGATTTCTGGGGTCGTTATAGTTGGTATCAGAGCCATTGATTTTCTTGTGAGTCACTGGAGTAAGTGTCCTTAAGTAGGATCACGATTGTGTAAATGGAATGACCACTTTTTGCACAAGACGTGATGTTACCTAAGGCCTTTAAGAAGTCAATCATGTTTAGGATCAGTTAGTCGAGTTTAAGATCAGATAGCGATGCCAGTGTCTTATTTCATTCTCTCATATGATTTTCCTATTCCTTTCTCAGAAAAATCATGGTTGTCCCGCATCCAAGGCGAATCCTTCGCAGACGCAATGCCAGTACATCAAGCACCCATAGTTGTTTAGCAGCTATGGAGCGAGCTGTGACCATTTTGGCAGATACACTTGTCGCCCAGCTTTAGACGGGAACTCAGCAAAATAATCAGGAGGCAACCATTGTTGAATGCTTCAGAAACTTGGGACTGTTGAGGTTCATGGGGAAGCTTATGGAAGAGGATCCTTTGGAGTTCCTCGGGAAGATGGAGAAGGTGACTGTAATTCTCCATGTCTCATTGGAGAAGGCAGCAGAGTTGGCAGGCTTCTAGTTAGGAGGTCAGGTCGACCTATGGTTCAGAGAGTTCAAGGCTGATAAGAAGCATGGACCACCTCTGACGTGGGAAGAGTTCACTGCAAAATTTTTGGAACGTTTCCTTCCTTTAAGCAAGATCGACAAGATGGTTGATAAGTTTCTTCAGTTGAAGATGACGCCAAGTATGTCAGTTATCGAGTATAATGAAGGATTCATGTACATGTCTCAGGCGACTTCCAGTCTCATTCCTACGCAGGTAGCAAAAGTCAACAGTTTTGTCAAAGGGTTAACCATAGAGTATCGCATCGATCTATCAGCGCACGTGAACACCATGTCATATGTAGAGGTTGTGGATGTTGTGCTTCGAGTCGAGACCAGCTTGACCAAGGGCAACGGAGTTCCCCCATCTAGGAAGAAGACAAAGGTGCAGGGTTCCTTTTCAGACAGTTTCAGCCTTTCAGGAGTCAGGAGCAACATAACCAGTATGGGTTACCATCGGGATGGGCTGCTTTCTCAAAGCCCACTTTGATACACCTACCACCATCACAGGCTCATTCAGAAGGTAGCATGCAGTTTAGTGCACAAGGGTCTGAACATTCGAGTCATACCAGGCACTGGTGTCAGACTTGTGGCAAGACCCATTCAGGTATCTGCAGAAAGGGGACAAGGGAGTGCTTCAATTGTGGCCAAGAAGGTCATGCCAAGAGAGATTGCCCGTTTCTAACAGGAGAGCCAAGTCAAGGTTCTATTCAGCTACCGATCTCCACCAAAATGTTTTGGCCAACACCACAGAATGGTAAAGCAATGCAAGCCAGTAGAAATAGCCAGGGCAGAGGACTTGGTAACCGAGGAGCGATATAGGGCACTAAAGGTATCCCACGTCTCTATTGCTTGACTCGTTAGAATGAATAGCCGACAAACGTCGCACTGTTAGGTATACCTTAGTCACATATTCCATGTCAGCCTCCCTCATGTCAATCATATGTCATATATACTTGTGTATGTTCATGTATGCTTATGTGTGATTTCATGTATGATTATGTGTCAATACGTTAGATTTCATGCATGTCCATCTATGTCATGTTATGTTATGTGCACCTACGTTTATCCACTGTTAGAGTCACGTGACATTTGGGGACCAAATGTCTTAAGGGGGAGAGGTTGTCACAACCTAAAAAAAAAAGAGAAGGCACATCTCACGCGATACGTTAGATAGGGAAGGCGAATATCGTTTCTGGAGCTCATCTTGCGCGAGACGATGTTCGCAGTGGTTCATCTGTTGCGAGACGAGTGTGGGAATTAGTCCCACAGTGATTAAAGCGATAGAATGGGGTCTCGTCTTCCCCTTATATATAGAGGCTTCCTGTAACTGTTTAGACTTGCTAATTCACTCTAGAGCTTAAGAGGTCACATTTTTGTGAGATTTTTTTCGCTCTAGTTATCTTTTTATTTCTTTTCTGCCTATCGTTTTCCGTTCGTGGGGAAAAAGTGCCTCCACGTAGAGTGTTAGGAGTTCTCAGCTTAGTGCTCCTTAGCGGTTAGCCATTTTCAGATGAATGATTTCCTTCATGTTCTATTTTAGACCATATATTTATTTTTTTAAAGTTATTTATTTATTTTAGCATTATTTTATTTATGCATGTTTTATAAAATCTTAGGAAGTGAAATTTTATTATTTTATTTATGTATTTATGAAGCTAGTTATTATTTATTTAATTAATTATTTTCTCATGATTACTTATTTAGAAACTCTTTATTTATGAAGTAGATATTCATAAAACTATTTTAGAAAATCATGAAACTATTTTAGAACCACATGTGACCACATATTTTATTGCATTAAATATATTCATGTCGTGTGTGTAAGATTAGTATTAAGTGATATAGATATTCCTTGTTCAGTTAAATCCTTAATATTATTGTACAGGAAAGATTCCAGTGTGAGAAGACTTATGTTAAGGAAAGATTTTGTCTAAGGACAAGGCTTGGTACTCTCTTACTTTGGAATCTCCCTAAGCATGAGATCTTAGTCTACCTTTATTTTTTCAAGATAAAACACGTAAAGATATTAAGTCATGTTATGCTATCAATATCAATTAAAGGATTATGTTATCATGTTATATTATGTATTTAAAACTATTTTCATGGGAGTATATCTAGGATAGAATTGTAAGTCAGTGACAACCTACGTTGACCCTGATATACCTTGTACCATCGTAAAGTAGAATATAATTCATGTAGATTTAAGGCAAGACTGTAAAGCCTAGACATGACAACTAGTGATGCCTGGTGTCATGTAGATTAGGACAAGACCGTAAACCCGAACATTTTAGGAACAACTAAACCGTAATGCTTGAAATATCTATCTAGATAACTCCACACTTGATTATGTTCATAAATGTTTTTTTAATTATTATAATAATAATAATTATTATAATATTATGAACGTTTTCATGATTGTTATTTATATATGTATTGCATTTGCATGGCATAGTTATGGACTGTCACATGTCGCCGTGGGATTTGTCATTTACTTAGCGATGACTCACCCCTCATCAACCTTTTTCAGATACCGTTGACAAAGACGTGCCGCTAGTTCAGTAGATCTTAGTAGCTTTAAATGAAATATTCTTTAGTTATTTCAGTCTTTAGGATAGTTTACATTCATGTTAATTTATAAAGTACTCCAGTAGACTACAAGCAGAGTGTAACGTATTTTGAATTATATGTAGTTCATATTTTGTAAAAAAAAATTTATTCATATTATATTGTGATGTTTTTATTTAAAAGTATTTCCATTTTATTTATAAAAGCTGCGTGTTTTTTATGGTTAACACGTTAAAAGGCTTTCGTAAGGGAACTAGTTTCTTATATACCAGTAACGATTTATGGGATCGTTACACCCAGACTGGTTCCTTAATAGGAAGAAGGACTACAAGGATCGCAAGTACTCTCAGGTCGTCTTCAACGCCCTCGACATAAAGCTCAGGGATGACTTGGAGAGACTCAAGAAAATCAGGTGATTAACTTTTAATTATATACTTTTATGGAGAAAAACAATAGCTAGCTATGGAGCTGATCCACTCTTAATGCTAAGATTTTTTTTTTTCAAACAATTACAATTTTTTAACTCTTTACAAGCTAATTTCATCCAAGGATGCTGGATATACTTAATGTCTGCTCTTTTTACCTTTACTTATTCTATAGTATGTCAGAATTTTTGCATATACCTATATTGAACTGTTTTCATATGACTACCAATAGATCTGCAGAGGTTAGTCAATTCAGTGTTCGGCTGCTCTAACAGATTTTATATGGCATGGGTGGATTCTTTTTTGACATTGGAGTTTTTAGTCATCATATACATCATAATATCATATAAGCTGCAACGGTTTAGACTCCATCTATATTGCAATTAAATGCATGGAACCATTATTCTCTATTCTGCATTGTTAGCAAAACTTAGGGTGTGTTTGTGAATATCCTTTTGGTGGTAAAGAAAATGAAAGGAAAAGAGTTGGAAGACCAAATTTAAAATGTACTAGTCTACCCACTCCTTTCTTTACATTTCCTTCCTCTCCAGAATAAACTCATACACACCCTTAGTTTCAGCAAAGGGGATTGTCATTTGGACTAAATTCTGTTTGAGGACTTAGAAATTGAAACTTACACATTGTAGAAGAGATTGTAAAAGCAAAGGGAAGATATTAACTGCTTGATACATGTATGTTGCTAATGATGTGCTTTGTGCCTGTCTAAGAATTTTTCGCATGCCTGATGTTACATTATATATATCCCATATTAATATGATCCTGTACGCCTTCATCACTCTGTGCCAAGCTAACTGGCATTTCACCTTCTTGGGTTCCAAGAACTATCTATAGACCTTGATTTTATTCAATGATGTGAAAAGGATTTTTGGTTAGTGAAATAGTGCAAGACTGCAACCTAATGTTTGACACTTTGATGTAGGAACCACCGTGCATTATTGGGGCCTTCGTGTCCGTGGCCAGCATACCGAGACTACTGGCCGTAGGGGTAAAACAGTTGGTGTCTCTAAGAAGCGTTGAGCTCTCATTTCTTTTTTGTTTTTTCGTTTTTGATGAATGAAACTTTGTTTGGACCAAGCCAAAACTATTTTCTTTTGAGAATGCATTGACGAGATTTGGTTTTATTTGAATGTTGATTTGAGTTTTGGTTGTTAGCTGATATTATTTTCATTCCCAAATCTTATGCTTTTGTGGTCCGATTTATGCTGCAGTTATATTGCTGTCGATTTAACTGCCTGCCTAATCTCAAGCAAGATTAGTGTGTGTGTGGAATTTGAGGTTATGTTCATTATCCAAACCTTGTACTCATTACGCCAAACATAGCTAAGTTTCTCTAATGCAAATGTCCTCATGTAATAATTTTTTTTTTTTTAATCTACGTATTTAAAACCTAGTGATTCTTTACTTGAGAATCGGAGGTAGTAACTTGCAAGTTAAAACTCAGTCTGATCAAATTAAACCATAAACCATATTATTAAAAGAGACTTTTATTGAATCTAGTTCAAAATATTGAATCGGGTGAACCAAACAACATAATAAAACTGTTGCTCAAATTCAATAAGTTTCAGTCCAATCTCCCACAAAACAACTCCACGCTTTAACTTTTCTCTCTTCACGCTTCAACTCTTCGACCTTCTACGTGCTCCACCACACATACAAAAAATTTGTTTCCCTGTTGTGCCGAAGAATGCATGAAAGATGGTGGCAATTTTGAAATCTGACTTCTTGGAGGTGGTGTGAGTGTGACCAAGATTTTCCATGTCTGTAACGATTGAACACGACATGCTTTCTTTGAAGTGTTGCGATTTGGTGGTGAGAACGTGTGGATATGGAGAACATCACGTTTGGAACTGAAGAAGATTCCTGGTTCCTATGGCTTCTTCATGTCCCAACATTGTGGTAAAGCGTGACTCTGACTACACGCCAGTGAAACTAGATCTGATTACTTCCGTTGCATAGAAGGACACAACGTAATGAAAGACACTAAGTGGTTGGAAAGTTCTTTTAATTCAAGATTAGATTTCTAGAGATGGATGGGGAGAAAGAAAGAGATCGGGTATGTGAAAAAGTTTATTTTTTTCATCTCAATATTAATAATAAACTCCTCAAGTGATTAACCGATTCAAACTGGCTTATAACCAATTCAAAACAATTTGGGTAGAATAAAACTAGTTCAGTTCAAAAACTAAACTAGAAATCTAGTTAATATTGAGTTCTGAATTAGATTTTAGAAAAAAAGCTTCTCTATGTTAGTTTCTCGTTTGAAAACCAAGATATACTTACAATACATGTTAGTTTCCCGTTTGAAAATCTCCACTAGTTCTAGTTTCCCGTCTGATAATCTTTAACATTACCCTAATATATGATTTGGCAGTTTAAAAATTAGAACTAAAATATGCTATTAATGTTAACTCAAGTTATTGTCAAACACTCAATACAATTCAATACATGTTTAGCAAACATGAAACTAACTTCAAACTCTTTAAAAGATAGTGAATTATAGATCAAGTGGATAGAGTTTATGGGACAAAATCAAGGAATTAAATCCACTGGGGAGCTCAAGACAGGAACCAAGTTTTACAATGAAAAATTTGTGGAAAAAAAATACCGCTGTTAATATAACATCAAATTTTGTATAAGCCTAGGTCTTGCCATTTTGAGATACAATATAATAACTAAACTAAAAAGGATCAGTCTGAATGTAAGTCGAAACAACAGGGCACTCCTCCAATACATCCACCGAATATGGGATCCAACATTCCAATTTTCCAATAGAACGAGCTTCCTTGTAGCTTTTTTGTAGCTAAACAAAAGTTGAAAGGAAGGACTGTGAGGATATAGACAAGTCACTTAATGATGCATAATTAATAGGGGTAAGACTCACCTCAACAGGTTATTGCTTAACTTTGAGACCAGTTTCTACGCGTTCAACAAGCTGATCTGCGGTCATTGCTCCCTCCTGAAAATCAAAAGACCAAGGTTACTCTTATAGAATTGCTAAGAATATGAATAATATTAAATATCTAAAAGCATTGCAGCACAACATAATTTAATAGCATGGTTGATTTTCAGGTGAAAACCCCCAAAATTGATTGTGTAGCTCTACAAATGAGAAATTTTCACTTAATAGGTGTTTCCACCTAAAAACCACACATACACACAATGTTGATCAAGTACGGGCATGCATAGAAAAAATCTAGTGCCAGCAATCCATAGCAAAATGAGAGCAGCAGTCAGTTCCACACGTTTTAAAAGTGGTGAGGACACATTTAACCTCCAGATGCGATGCCATGCAATGCAAGTAGACAGAAACTCTCCCTAAAGCTTAAGCTGTTTGGTAAAGGCAACAGAATGGTTTTAAATATTAATATAAGGAACTTGCAACTTACAAATCGATCATAGGGCGCTCCATCCTTGAAAATGATGAAAGTTGGCAACGCCTCAATCTTGTATGTGTTAGCAATGCTGGGATACTTCTCGGTGTCAATCTTCACTACCTGTATCTTGTCTTTAAGGCGAGTGCTCACTTCATCCAGTATAGGAACCATGAATTGACAAGGACCGCACCTACAAAAGTAAACCTTGGCGGTAACTAATTAATTAAACCATTGTTAATCTGAACTAATCTAAACAGTGCTAATCCAAATTAAATCCAGAGTATGGAGCTAAGGAAGAAGTATATTGCCAGGTTGCATAGAAGTCAACCAAGACAGGCTTCTCAGACTTGAGCAATAAATCATCAAAGGAGGAAAATGTTTGTTTCTTTGCTTCAACCTACAAAATAACAAAATAAAAATAAATAAATAAATAAATCTGAAATCATGAATTGGACAATCAACAACGACTTTAATAATGATAATTATAATAGTGATGAAAAATCAACAAAGAAATTAAGTAGCTTAATGGAAGGAGAGGTATTAGGTTTTGTTGATTGTAACTACCGGCGGAAGGATTCGACGGCGAGAGGAAGAGGAAGCGGTCCCAATCCCAAGGAAGCGAGTGCGAACGGGGAATTGCAGAGAGGAGACCGAGGAGGGGGAGGAGGAAGCAGTGGGAGTAGCAGCTCCCAAACGCGTGGAGCGTTCGGTGGAGTTCAAAGAAGGAATCGTGGAGGACGCGGAAATGGAGAGTGCCATGGAATGGAAAGTGCTTTTGCTAAGCTGAAGCAAGAAAATGAAGAGAGATTGCGTCTCCGTTTGTATAGTGAAACAAAAATATAAAAGGGTAAGCCAAAATATCTGTTTGGCAAAATGAAAGCGAACAAGTAAGCGGAGAAACCAAAATCCCCTCTTGCTCACACACGCTTCTCCTCCTTTTTGGGTTTATAATAATTTGTTGATAATAATAAAAAATATTAAACACATTATCTTCCACGTTAGCCAAATTATATTGGTGAAAAAAATAGAGAGTTTTGATTAAATAAGTTAAGATATATAAGAATGATGTGTCATAAATTCACTGCATCCTACTATTTTTCCACTTTTCCACCTATATTCAGCTTCATAATAATGGGTATAAAAATACAGGTTGTATGTCATTGGTAATATATATCTTTCACCAATCAAATGCTACTTTTCATTAAAAAAAAAAAAGGAGATAATTTCTCTAATATTTTTTTCCAAGTGATGATATCATATAAGAGATAGATATAAACAATTTAAATAAGTAACATTTAAAGACCCCATTTAAATGCTCATGTTATATACATAATCACATTTTAATTATGTAAATTAAAATCACACATTCCCAGAGATATGTGAGATGCAAACTCGGCAAGTAACATTTGAAGGAAGAAAAAATATTGGGTTCCCCCTTCAGTCATTTTGATCTATATTCATTCAAAATTTGTAACATGTCTCTACTGATACAAGATGATGACAAATGACCGTGGCAAACAACAGTCGTAACTCCATACAAAGCACTACAAATCCTTAATTTGGGGCACCACGGTTAACCTCATGATGAAATGATGTACATAACTGCAGTTACAACAATACGTGAAAATTGCTTACAGAAAGTAAGAAACAGTGCGTGGCATTGTAAACCATTCAGGTTCAGTGAAGATCATCCATCACTTGTTAATGTGAAAGCCAGAACAGCGATGGTGAGCGCAGAGCCAATGATGACACTAGGAAAGAACCGTGCATATTTAGTTGCAGTCTGATTACTATTGCTCTCTTCACTGCTAAACTCAATCTCTTTGAGAAGCTCCCTCACTTCATCAATGTCCGAGTCCTTTGAAGCCTGGATTAGCCTACCTTGAATCTTCTTAAGCTTCGCCAGCCTCCTATCGTTATGTGTAACTCGATTTGACCAGATAAAACCTGTTGCCTTCCACAGAAGGATCCCTACATAGATGGCTACAACGCAGTCCACAGTGTAATGATGGCGTTCACGTATTTCTCTTTGGGCACTGTGCAATACAAGAAGCCATACAAGAGCTGAACTGAAACCTCCATATGCTTCCTGCAGCCATTTTTTAAAATAGAGAAGTCAGGAATTGAGCTCCTAATTTAAAATCGAAAGCAAATAACCACAGCATGATAACACAGCGCAGTCTTTCAATGAACTTCAAAGCTTACAGTCCAAGCCATAGCTGTGAGCGCAGCAACAAGCATGTGGCCACTGTATATGAGGTCATTGCAGCCACCTCCAGCACTCGTTAACAGACCGAACCATGAAGGTCCTTCAGAGGCAGTGGGTCGCAGGAAATCAATTAGAAAGCTCATTGCTCCCCAATCTGGCTGGTGGTCACCAACTGGTTTTCCAATGTCAACTATGAAAGACAAGTATGTTAATTAGCACCTTAGCAGGACTTTCTTGCTCAAGCAAAATATCTGTAAAGGTGGACAAGTTCATACATGATGTAGAGGAAGGGACTGATGATAAATGTATTACTTATAAAGCTTTGAGATCCGAAATATTAAAAATTTACAATATCATATTTAAGGATAAAACAAGAAAAAATAGAATCTAAAATTGATATGATCACAATGAATGTCATGATTAGATTTCTCGATATAACCATCACACGAGAGAAACCCAAAGTGACTTAACAATTCCAATGTCCAGAACCTAGTATGTTTCAGTTCCACTACGAAGTGACTCTTTCTGGCACCCAAAAGTTATGAAGGAAAAAAATAAGTAAATGAAGAGGACCTTTTACTGAGCACGAGTCCTAAAAGCTTGTTAATATTCCATAATAAACCAGCCTGAGAGTAAGTCATAAAAAGTTTGAGAATGTATAAGCAACAATTAGAACCCAATGAAATAATATACTGCTTTTACCATATGCGTTATCTATCTTTAACAACTGGCGGAGAGCATTCTGATCTGAAGCATAAGGAACATAATATTTCTCAGCCCAATGATGAGGATATGCTGGAACTCTGAACCGACTACTGGCACACCAAGGGCGGTTTGATGGCAGAATTGTTGATGCAAAAGTTATGGCACGAAGAAGGCGGCCAATTGCCATGGTAAACATGTATCTAGCACCGAGTCCAAGGCCTGGGGCTTTAACAGATTCAAATAACACAGAGAATGCCAGCATCATAAACAACATCAAGTAATGGTGTAATCCAACAATAGGGGCTCTTAGTATCCCAACAATTGCACTAGGGAGTTTCTCATTTAATGCCAGGAAGAACCATTGGCCAGTGTCTGGAAGAGGAGGCATTTTACTGTCAAAACAAAGCAAGTAAATAAGTTTTTTCAAATAGAAATACAACAGCATGTTGAAGAATTTTCCACGTCCAATAAGCCAAAACATATTGTAAATATGGAAAAATATATCAAACAGTTGCAAGCATTAACCACACACTGGTTAATACATGTACAAAAAGTTCTTGAGAGGACAATCTTGGACAAGTCACCATCATTAGCATTGGCCACTAACAGAAACAGGCCAATAGGTTTTTCTAGTAGTTCTCCGTGAACATATATATGAAAGTTCTTATTTAACCAAAAATGAGAGATCAGAAAGCACCCGCCACCAACTCTTCCCTAGCATGGCAATGTTTTGGTGCTTCTATCGCACTTATTATCAAACTACTACTTGCATTGCATCTCACTTACAAGTGCAAATGTGTTTGAAAAAGAAAGGCTAATGCTAATTCATTAAACTACTAAAAGATGCTAAAATTACTACTAAGGGCTAACAACTACAAAAGATAAACATTCTTCATTTTCTTCCTTTTCATTTTTCATCGTATGAGATAGCTACATTTATAGTAAAATACTACGTATTCTAGAGTAATTTTTGTACGTGCCACACTCTAATTTGTTATCAAGAATATTCCTCTGAATATTCTTTTCTAATATACCTAAATGTCTAATATATCCTTTCCTAACAATATGACAAATGAAATAATAGTTCCACACCGCCACTACCACTTTTCAGCATTTGAACCTCAAGTTTCAGATGCATAGTGAATACATTTCCATTTTGCTGCATGGATCTAACCAAAGAGTCAAAGCCGCCATCAAATTCAAATCTATCAAACGGAGATCCGAAAATTCGAAAAAATGTTCATCCAAAGCCCAACGATTCCAAAAGTATAAACAAATACTAGCTCAGAGAACAAACGGAACTGAATCATCGCACGCAGTGAGCTAAACAATCAATCGATCTAATAACTCAAATCTCGCAATAGCCACTAATGATAAAAGAAAACTGAAATCAGAGACGGGACGAGTTCATTCACTAACATAGGTAAAAATTCTACATCACTTGAAAAAACCAGATCCATTCACGGAGAGCGAAGAATTAGAAAAAATATCTCCAGTATCCGCACACTGCAACAGATAAAGGAACAATAGAAGCAAACGGAGTTGGTTACGGTGACAGTCGCTACCTGTGCCAGTCGAGGCCGAGGACGGCGGTGACGGAGCGAACGGAGAGGGCCTCGAAGAGGAGAGCGGCGAGCATGAACAGCATCGACGCCACGAACGGAACCGCCGCGCGGACCTCCGATGACCAGTGGCGGTAGGAGAAGAGGGCGCGGTAGGCAGCGGCGAAGCCAAGGATAATCCAGAGCACCAGCTGCAGCCAGTGCCACGCGGGGAAGAAGTGGCGGAGGTAGTAGTCGAACGCCACGTAGGACATGGCCACGACTCCCAAGCCGGCGTTCTTCGCCGTCGTCGACGGAGGTTCCGGCCGCCGCATGGTGCGTATGGAGAATCGGAGAGTGAGTGACAGGCGAAGGTTTAAAGTTGAAAATGGAAATGAAATTATGACGACTTGCCCACTTTGTTATTCAAGGTAAATTCTTTCATGCACAGCTTTAATTATGGTGTTTGGTACACCAAATAACAAAAAGTTGGTCCATTGTATATCTTTAAATGACCCATAATAAATTTACTTTATTAAAAGTGAAATACTCAGTTAAGATCCAAAATCTGGACTTTTTACATTTTTATGGTTTCAAAACTTTAATATTCCCAAAGTATGGTGTTAGGAAAAAAATTACGGATGTATGGTTTTATTCTCTGAAATCGCCACTTACTGTGTCGATTTCAGAGATTGTAATTTTTTTTATTTTTTATTTTTTTAAAGTCTNTCTGAAATCGCCACAGGGGGTGGCGATTTCAGACTCTGAAATCGCCACCCCCTGTGGCGATTTCAGACATCTAAAATTTTTATTTTTTTAATTTTCGGATTTTCTGAAATCGCCACCCCCTGTGGCGATTTCAGAAATTTACCCCATATTTTCGTAATTTCTCATTCCAACCCATATTTTGGGAATTTTTCACTCCCAAAACCACAAACATGTTAAAACCCCCCAAAATCTATACACCCGATAACTTAGTACTCACTGTACACTATGAAGGTTATTAACCGTGATTGCGTGAAAATATAATTTTCTTCTCATTCTTTTTTTTTTTTCCTTCTTTAATTTTCTTTTCTTCTCTTTTTTTTATTATTTTCTCTTCGTATCTGAACAAAGCATTAAAGTTTAGTGAGGATAAATTTGCTAGAGGCTTTTATATGGACTAAATTGAGTTAGCGACCATGTTAATATGGGTAGTTTAATGATGGATAAAATGGGTATATTCATACACCTATTTTCATGCGGTGCATTGTAGTACCTATATAGTTTAGCCAAATCTAAAAAAATATAACTAAATACACATAAGAAGCGACCAAACTTTTCAGCGTAATCCTAAAATTAACCAAGTTTTCTAAGTATCACATAGATAAAATATAACATTTTTAAGTATTATGCAGATTCAGTTTTATTACTTCCAAAATGAACTCGGATAAAATCTATAAAATCTAACCTCTTCTAAAGTTATCAAAATTTACTCGTAATTCTAAAAGTAAATAAATTTTTTTGACATCATAAAAAAAAAAACAGCCATACTTCGCTCTCTTTTTTATAAGAAAATTCACTTTTTTTTTAAATAACATATTTCAAACAAAAGTATCCCTATAATAGGACCATACATAACATAAGTTATAAGAAGATTAACGGTAAAAAATTACAAATGATTGTCCCATGAAAAATTGCTGAGATAAATTCTCATGCACTTACATAACATTACATTGAAAGTTTGACATAGAATTTCTCCCACAATTTAAAACCCAAGATAAATTGATAGGAGAGTTGAGACAAAAATATGGTATATTGAATCTCAGGCTACATAAAATTGTTGCATGATATCATCAACTCTCAAATAAAACGCATACAATTATACAAACTATTTTGAGAAGATGCTGCATGAATGATGTTACTCATCACTTTTTATAAAAGAGCTCTCAACTCTTAATATATCACAAATCTATACAAAAATAAGGGTGTGGGGATCTAATTACATATCTGAATATTTATTTAGTCAAATCCTCACATGAGATACACAGGAATGAATGAAATATCAAAGCAAAACACTGTGCTACCACTCTTGAGAAATAATGGAAGGCCTCTACAAATTATAACTCTATAATGAATAAAATAAAATAAAAAATAACAATGAAAAACAAACCTACACACCACCACAAGGAACACAACACCATTTTGCAACTTGGAGGAAAAACCACTGCAATGGACTTGGCTGATCCTCCTCTGCTGGAGATGGAGTTGGAAGCGGCAGCTCGTCGGGCAGATGGCGATGGAATGCATCAACTGCGGCAGCAACGCCGTCTTCATTCTCGATCAACTTAGCAATTTCCATTGCTCGAGATTTCACCTGAATCACGAAAGTATGTCAGCATTAAGGAGCAGGTTATTTTCCCTTTTGGACGCGACCGAAAGATGGATTTGAAAAGGTTTATAACTTAATATGGCTCAATTTATAATTGGAAGAAAGTTCCATATGAGTTAGAATGTTCATTGGAATATGGATATACAAAAGATGATGGTAGGAACGGGAGGATTTAACAAGAGGGAGTAAAAAGAATTGAGAACTTACCTTTGGTTGGAGCATGAACTTTATGGCATTTGATAAATTCTCAACACTGAGCTGAGATATTGGAATTGGGGCTGGTCCTAACTCTTTCTGGTATATTCTATCTCCCCAAAAGAACTGATCTCCAAAGAATGGAACAATGGTTGTTGGACACTGCAAGTTATGGTATTCAAATTAGATGAAAGAAAAAAAGCAATAAACTGATTTCTTTTCTTTCTAGTTTTTATTAGCACCAGAATCATGTCATTCAAATCCTGAGACATTTAAATGAATCATTGGATTATTATGGAAAAGAAAAATATTTCAGAGAAGATACTACTGAACATTACCCCGGCTTTTAATCCTGTAGCCGTGGTTCCAGCTCCACCATGATGCACCTGTAATTTTTGTGCCAAAATATCTTCAAGTTATTTTTGTCTTTAGTTCAAGCCACACATTCTATGCCAACCCCTTTTCCCCTCTTTCTCTTAGCTTTTCTCTTCAAAGAATTTTCCACGGCTAAATTTTGGGTCGTCACACAAGCAAACCACTTTGACGCACACTAAAGCATTTTCTTTCTTTCTGAAAGGAAACTAACTGAAGCGAAAACATGAGTTGAAACTCACCACAGCAGAACATTTAGGAAACAACCAATCATGAGGGCATTCCTCTATAAGGAAAACATTGTCAGGAACTTCTGCCACTGCATTAATGGAAAACATTATGTGAGTGACACTAATGTAATTTTATCTAAAATGCACTGAACAAAATGTATCCTTTTTTTCAATACATAATACATATTATGAAGAAGCATCAGAATGCAGAGAACTCAACATAGAGTTTTTCAGTGAATCAAGTTATTAATGGCAAAAAGATCAATGGCATTGAAGAAAATATTTTATCAGGTACTCATCATAAGGAAGACTTTGCAGGGTCAAATTTACTGAACAGGCATGTATTTCAGTCATTCATTGACATGCCATACAAACAAATAGCAAACATGAAACTGAAATTTAATTAAAACGGAATGCTTACGGTTCCCTAGATTGCCCCAACCACGGTCAATAATTCCCCGTTGTTCAGTATCCTTTAGTGCCTCCAATATAATGTCTGTCGTTCTTTGAGGATCTTCAAGTGGCTGACAAAGTAAGCATAACATTTTCATGTAGAGGAATTCAAAAATTCATTCTTTAAAATCTGCTAACGGTTTGAAGGCATACAATATCAACTTCACTAGCTTAGAGTATACTTGAAACTGTTATTCTTCACTATTGACTATATATATCGATCAATATGACAAGTATACCATGGTACATAATCACAGATTATCAAACTTTAATGATGGTCATGAAAATACGTAAAGGGAAACGCACAGAAGTGTCTGTGCATGAACTAATCCACAAGATGTTTGGATCATATAACTTAAGTACTTTCATATTTGGCATATAAAGGAAATAAGTTAATCTCAATAACACAACAAACAAATTAATCCAATGAAAACTCAAAGCTCAAGGACGAGTTTTATTCAAAAATGAGAAATAGGGGATTGGGTTTTGAAATTGGGGCTTTAGGGGTTAATTATCAATACTTTGGATAGTATTAAGTTATTAGGATATTGATATCTTTATTTCCTATTCTCAGGCAGGGCTTTAACACAAAAGTCCTATAAGTCCTAGCATGATGAATCTCAATATGCCTCATTTGCTTGAAATATTGGTCTGATCTGCCAAGAATGTAATAGTTATTAAAGCCTACAAATGGTAGAGTAATCCTTATGATCCAAACAGAAAAGTTACACTTGCAGAAAAAAATTAATAGTGAAAGATAAGTCATGATAAAACCACTCGCAGTTCAAGTGCAATTGCCATACCATGCTCCCAAATCCGAAATATAACGGAGGTTCTCCTTTTTTTATCCACTGGACAAAATCTTCCTGCGGTTGATACTTTGATCCAAGGTTTAAGAAACAATAACCAACAACATCAACTAAAGGGCCCCAGTCTGCAAATTTGTTGAATGCCATTAGTTCTAGTGACAGATTCAGACTCTAGGCAAAGCATGTCTACCCAAGCACGTAACATGTATACTATTTACTGTCAAGGACTAATTTCCCTAAAAGTTTAATCTGAAAAGCGGAGCCACGCGAATGATTTCATATCTAAATTTACGAACTGTGATATTATCAACAGAAGAAAGCTTAACAATTTCATACATAATACAAACGAACTCTCTTTCAAAACAGTTATGAAGCCTTCCTTGATAAGACTATAAAATAATACCATATAATCCATTCAATTATTTAATTTCAGCAGATTACAAACTCCCAATTCAAAAATGATAACTTAAAGCAAATCCAAGTCAACAGTTATGTGAGCCTATTTGTGAAAATAAAAGCAACTGAATTTATGTCCAACTTCAACGACTCCCTTGCCCTTACCACTTGGCTTTGGAACAACATGAGGACTCCACATATAGCCAGTTGGTAAATGAGATATTGATCCACGGTACATACTGAAGTATGCAATAGGAGCAAGATTCAACTTGCTTTTCCTAAAGTCATTGATGAATCCTCTTATCCCCCACCATATCAGTAGATCCACAATTATATAGGATAGCTGGAGACAGCAAGAACATATTGAAACAGATATGCCGGTAAGTTATCAAGCAATTCGCAAAAATATCAAAATCAGATTATAAAATATTGTTTCAACAAGGACATACCCAATAACCAGGACTTTGAGGAACGCGTGCCAAAGGATGGGGGAACTCATATGTTGGCCTGCATATTGAAAGAATTATAAAAGAAAAGTAATGAAGAAGGATGATTAACAAAAATGTTTCATTTGTCTGAAATATTTGAAACCGGCAGTTGTTCTGGTTTTAGCTTTTAACAATAACAAGACCTCAGTAATCTACAAATATTTCAAATCAAGAATTAGAAAGTCATCTATATCTTGCTATGAAACCTTATCTTTCTAACATTAAAACGTGACGCAACATTTATATCAATTTAAACTTACGTCCATGGCATTGTGAAGAAGATGTGAAGGGGCACCCCAAGGGCTTCAGCAACATGAGTGTGTCCTGCAAGCCCGAACACAAGATATATTTTAATCTATTTTATTCGAAAAAGTGAGGTGACAATTCCAGACAAATTGCAAACAATAATGAAGTAAACAAACCAACATACTCTTCTAAAATGAAAGGAAACTTTTTCCTTGAAAACTAATTGCAATTGAATAAATTGAATAACAATCTTATGTGGGAAACAGTTATTTTTTAAAAATAAAAAAAGTATACTTCGTTCATGTTTTGAATGTAAAAGCCCCTGAATTTCATAATTCAATGTTGGAATTTACTTTTATGATCCCAATTTACCTTTTCAAGTACACTGTTGACAGTTTTTGTTTAATGAAAGCTTGAGTGCAATTCTATTTATGTATTACATGTATAATGAGCATAAGATCAAGATATTACAGTGATGACTTCCCTGCTAGGGATTATAGTTTATAAATCCATTTATCACCAAATTGATCAACAACAAAAACTAAGCCTTCTCCCACTATGTGGGGTTGGTTACATGGATCGAATGACACCATAGTGCTCTGTTTTGGGCCATGTCTACATTCAAGCTTATCACCGTATTGATCACTTGAAAGATTTTTATTTTATTTTCTACTTTAACAGTTTATGCTCCCGATGAAAGGAGATAAGCCCAATCCCAAATTAATGAACATCAGCCTTAAAATTACTCACATGTATGTGCGCAAAATGCTAAAGCACTAAATTGTCAAAATTAAAAAAAAAATAAAATACAATTGCCAAAGCACTTCAATCTGTCAATATCAAGTGGCCAAGTATGACTCAGACATAAGGATCAACCATTTGAAGAGACAAGACATACTGTACCCACGAATATTGTTTAGTTGATTAGTTCTATCATCAACAAAGCAAAACTAAGTTTAACACTTAAGGTATACATAGTAGTCTCAAGGCTGAAATGATATAAGTTAAACAATCAAATATCATACTTGCAGAGCATGCGATATGATTATCATGTTACAGAAAAAGAACTATTAGCAGTTAAACCTGAAAAGAAAAACCAACTATAAGAAATGTATGAAATGAAGAAGTACACAGTACAATAATCTTCTAACTTCTCACCATAAGCTGGAGGATTGGCAATAATAGCCTGAGCCCTGAAAGGAACACCAGTTTCCAAATTAGGTGCTGTGCATGCTGGAAGAAGGGAATCAATGATGGCCTTCAGCTGCTTTCTTTGGACAGATATTTCAGCCGGCCCAGACGGGATTAAACCTTTATTCCTCACCATATCTATTATTGAAAAATTTGAAATAACTCATATTAGTAGGGGAGAAAAGAATAAAATTAACCCAACGTTAGCTTGATAGACACGGTGAGCGTGTTTTGAAAATGCTCAGCTATTGGACAATGATATTTTTAATAATTTTACAATTTTCCATGAGAAGTTTCATACAGAACAAGGATTACTATCTGGGAATTAGTTGTATTTAGAGCAAGTGAGATAATAAAGGCTTCAACAATTACCAATCAGTCAAGTATGTTGTATTCTCTGCTTGATACTTTTTGGGATTGAAGTTACCGTTAACACCCTCGAACATATAAGGGAATATTGATGTTCAAAGGTTTGAGCTTTTAGTCATTTTTACGATCTTGCCTCCCTTGACCCTAAAAACCATTGGTTATCTAAGATGCTTGGATTGTATTTGCAATCCTTGCTCCAAGAACTGATATTTTATTTTTCTTGGTAGTTATTATGTCATACATCCCTATCCCTTAGGCCCATATGCACCCGTAGGCTGGCTACGAATGTTAAACTATCTATTTCACTTTGTTGAGCCTATTCTTAAGACTTAAAAAATTTGGACAATTCATAATGTAGTAACAGCTTGAGGTATAAACTATACAGCTTCTTGAAAATGGAGTATTAAAAAGGAACCTCTTACATCCTGCCAATACACGAGGATCGCCACCCAGAGGATAGAAATCTACGCCAGCTGACTTTACAAATGTGTTGAAATTAACATGAGTTGCCAGCCTAACAAGATGACCATACCCCTGCAGGTAAATATTAGTTCATCTATGAAAGGGGAAAAAAGTATGAATTCAAAAGTTCTGACTGTTGGAATGCAGAATTTTTTTACAGTATTTAAAAGTCGAAGATTTTGCATCCTTTCAAAATGATCAGTAGTACTAATGTCAGTTGAAACAGTAGGTAATCCTTGTCATGTTAAAGAAATGAGCATTATCATTGAACATTACAATAATTATGACCTCAAAACAAATGCACATAGCAGATTCTATTAGTTAGGTAGCATTAACTCGTGCACAGAAAAAGTAACATCAAAATATTAGAGACATCATAAGACTAGCAAGTAATGAGGCTTGATTATTGTGAGCCGAGCATTAAGTCTCGGTGGTGTGCTGATATTCCGTGGTACTTTGAGAAATGTCTTTGTCTCTTCTTCCCGTTCTGGGTAGAGTTAATAGACCAATGAAAAAAAATAAGACTAGCAAGTAAGCAATAACAAAACCCATAATGATTTGACAAGCCCATTTGCATGTGCACCAAGAATAATCAAATGAAAATATTCAAACATGCCTGAAGTCTCTTTGCAATGGCTAGAAAAGGTTGCAAATCTCCTCTAGTTCCAACAACAAGTATAGCAATTTGTAACCGTGGAACTGATGTTTTTGATTCAGAAATAAGACCTGCACTCACTGTTGACTCAAAAGATTGGAGAGATAGCAATTCTGAAGCAACAGATACACTTTTTTCTATATCAACTTCAACAGTCCCATCATTTTGTATCCTCACTAGGTCAGCAATCAGTTGTTGCTGAGAAGCAAAATAAGCAAATGGTGTGAGCATGCAAATAATTGGGCAACATCGATGCATAAATTGCAATTACAGAGCATAATAACAAAACTACAAAGGCATAAACAAATTTTCCAAATAACCCAAACACATGTTGTGAACCAAAAGGCATAATGATTCTTCAGAAGTAGATATAAGCTCATAATACTTCACCAAGGGCAAGAAAGGGAAACATGATCAATGTGTTATACAGATTGCCAAATGAGCTACAAACTATTACTATGGAGTAATAATATTTAACTAAATTATGTACCAATAGAATATTTAAGAAAATTAAATTACCATTGCATCTGAATACTAGGTCACATGAGAGGTAACATCACCCTCAATAGCAAAAGAACAAGGGCGCACCTCAACATGAATATGTCCAATATGCAGAAGAACAAATAGAACTTCGAGATATACATATTTCAAACAACATTAAACAGAACGGACAAACAAATACTAATATCTCGGTATAACCTACTCCAATTAGAATTAAAATGCTGAGGCACTGTAATAAAAAGGAAAAAACACAAGAACACGATTAAAATGTAAGACCATGCTCATAAAATAACACTCGTACATACCTTCTCAAGCTCTGACAGCCGATCCAATAATAGATCATGCCTTGGGAACACCCTCTTCTCTGTCATTGATCTAGAAAGCACAAGCTCATTGTCCGCGATAAGTGTGTTTCTCCGAGTCACAACAGGTGCTGTGATGCAGTGTTGCAAACCTTTTCAAACAAAATTCATCATTACAAACATATCAAATTAATCTTTCAAAAAGAAGCAAGTCAGAAACAATGTCCATGGGCACAAGCCAACAACATTTAACCAAGGTAGGGGGTGAGCTTCCACCAATTTATTTTTAAAAGGAAACAAAAGGAATTGGGGTTGAAAATAATTTCAATGAAATTGGCCTTTCTAGTTTAAATTTGTAAACCTCAAAGGCAATGGAAACTATATACTTTACAAAATGGAACAAGCATATTTGGATATGGCATTTCACAGAAAGCAAGGAAATTAGACAAAACAAAGCAAAGATTAATGCATACAGGCTTTTGAAAAGAGGCTTACTGAAGCAACATTAATTTTTCTACAAATCTCGGCATTAATCCTAAGGACCTAGGACATATTTGTAAGCTACACATGGTTCTTCATTTCTCCTTCTTCACTTGAGAGTTGAGAGGACAAGGCAACCAAGTCCACAAGATTCTATAGAGTATACAAAGAATTATACAGTGCCAAATTTCAGAGGTCGAGCAAGGTAGGAGCCAAAGGGAGAACTCACACACTCCAACCCCTTCTCCACTTTTCAACATATGTTTCTCTTCATATGTGCCCCTCAATTGCTCACAGACTCCTCCATTTTCAAGTACGTGAGCAAAATAAACTCCCAAATTCCGAAAAAAAGAACCATTGTATTTAGAATTGACCATGCTATGACGCAATTTAAGGGCTTAGTTCTTGATCCACCTCACTTTTCCACTGTACCCTTCAGCAATAAAACACAGGGATTTAGATTCAGAGTACTAAAGTCAAATAAAAAACTGGCCTTTCTCCAACATAAAGCCTGCTACTTCTCTTTTTCTTCATTCTCTTGATTATAAATTATTGGTTAAGTTTAATCAATAAAGGATTCTACTGATAACAACCCAATGATTTACTACACATACTGAAGACACTTTGCTATTAACCTACAATAACAACTGCAATGCATATTTCACAGTAGTCAAGTGCCTGGCATAAGAAACTGACTTAAGAGTAAATGAGCACAAACCTCTTCGTGGTGAAGAAGTAACTTGCTTTTCATCTCGAGGCTTGTTCTCCACTGTCACCAACTCATCATCATCATCATGATCCATTTTCCTAATATCTTTCTCTTGTTGGCTCTCAAAACCTTCCTCTAATTCTTCCTTAGGCAAATATTCAATCCCATTACTGCCCATCCCCAGAATCAGTGTTTCCAATTCTCAGCTATCATTCAAAGATGAAAAGTGTGAAACTTTTGCAAACAAGTAACAAACTCAGAAAACCAAAAGCCCAAAATTTGACAACCTCTCAACACGCCCCAGATTCACCACAAGGCTAAAAATATGAGTAAGAAATGAGAAATCCCAACTAGAAATCAAATCCGTCCAAGCCTATAAGCTCAAAAGGACTTCAACAACAGCAGCTCCTGGAAGCATCTGATTCTGAAACAGCTGCAATTCCCTTCAACTTTTTCCTCAAATGAACAACACATAAACACATGGCAAGTGGGCCCTTCAATGACCTCAATTTTACAAAAAAAAAAAAACTTTTAATAATTCAAAGCTAACCACACCCACCCGTCATTCAAGCACAGAGAACGTTTGGTAAAGCTCAAAGCTGTAACCTTTTTGGCTTTTTCCAAGTCTAACCTCAACCCAATTCAAGTACCAAGGGTTTGGTTCAGATTGGTCAACTGAACAAGCTCAAACCAAAGCAGAGAAAACCCAAAAACTAGAAAGGTGGAAGTGGAAGGTGCCCTCAACCTCAAGGGCTATCAATCTGCAATCAGAGTTTGTGAAGAATACTCTGCAATCACCACCTTGCACATGATTCATCACAGTCATGCTACTGCCTCGAATAATAGAGAAAATAGTAAAATAGAATAATAAAAAAAATGAAACTTTTCAATGAAGAAATTAGTGGGTTGAAGGAGGCAGTTGCTTTGGACAAGTACATTCTTCAATTACTGTCTAACATTGGTTATCAGAAGTCAAAACCGCGAAAAATTTATATTTTAGGGCACACTTTTTATTTTCTAACGATATATTTTAGAACATACTGCTTGTTATTAAATAATTTAGTGCATACTCTTTTATTAGCATTTTAGTACATACTTTACTTACTCAGTTACCACTTTTTTTCTGACAAAAGTATATATAAGTTTTTTATTGGACTAAAGTGTGTGTGTATATATATAAAAGTTATTATTTAGTGATTTGTTTAGTTTTATGACATTAATATATAAAATACAATACATGATTTTTTTCCCCTTAAATACAATGCATGATTAATTAACTATATAATTTTTTTGCAGTAAAAATGCGTTAAAATTGAATTCTTTCAAATTTTAAAGAATTAAAATTTGCTACATTAAATTCATTGTTTTGTTCAAAACCACATATATTTTTCTCATTGAAAACAATTATATTCGAGCATTTAAGATTTTATAAAGGACATGATTTTCTCAGCACTAGTTATTTCATATTTAGAACTCAAATCATAAATCACTTCTATTAAAAATTTAGTATTTGCAATACTTTATATTATATTTTTAAATAATTGATTTATTTTTAATTAAGTGTAATGAATTTAGTAAATTATTAGATCGAAATTGAAGAACATATTAAATAAAAACAATTTCAAGTGTTTGTGGTTAACTTATTGTAGTTAAAATGTTAAAAGATAATTAGAGTGTAAATTAAATTCCATAAAAAGATTATGTAAATCAGAATTATGCTAAGAAGTATATCTTCTGACATTAGGAATTAAAGATGGAATCTAAAAGATAAATGTGTAGAAAATAAAGGCTAACTATAATCAAATTATAATTTTTTGATTAATGTCAATGCTAATAAAAACTATGAGATGGCATATGGGTCCCTGTGGGGTTTAGGTATAGCGAGAGACAGCTTCATTGGTTGAATTTGCAACTTCAAATGTTCAAGGGTTATGATGATGGGTAATGCTGTTTAAACAACAAAATTGAACAGCATATAAAAACACAACAAGACGTGATTACACATGAGTTTTACATAATTATTAATTATTGAAATCAAATCATAAAAAAAAAAAGAGACCTTCGTCATACCATAATTGCGAATCTATAGTCATAGATTACATAAACTAATCTTAATCTGTACAACGTTCATTCAGATGTACATGCATGTGTGTTTTACTTCGAAATCTTGTACTACTATGTACATGATTTTTTCATTTCCTTAATGACTAAAGCCCTTGCCCAGTTAATTGTCACAAGGCACAAGTACACATGCTCTTCAAGTTCTTCCACTTGCTCCCTGAACTCAACATCACCTTTCTTGAGCTCCTTCACAATCTGCAATGAGAATCTGTCCTCTCTCCTGTCCAAACAGAACTGCACCATTGTCCTGTTATGCTCAATTTCATCATGAACCCTTGCCACAAGCCTACCCATTGTATCAAAGTCTCTGTTCAATATATAAGTCCCCTTCGCTGCTATGTCAAGTTGATCATAAACTTTGATAAGAGACTCATTACTTCCCGAAAATCTACTACACCTTTTAAATTTCCTCTTAAGATTCTTAAATGGGAAGCTGAGAATTGTTGTTGCCCCTATGAATATTGCTGCTAGAGTATGTGCTGCTATAACCATTGCTATGGTTGCTACTATGCCACATGTTGCTGTGACACAAATGCTACATGTGTTCTTCAAATACTTTATAAGCTTGATTTTCCTTCCTACCCTTTTTCTCATTGACCTCAATTGGTACAGCACCGATGAGTGCTTATCATTGATGAGCTTGAAGTCGTGGTTTTTGAGGCTTGAGAATGGGTTAGTTGAGGACATGAATGAGTTGAGCTCAAAGATGATTAGTTCAAAGTTCTCTGAGGATATGATGTCTAGTGCTCTTTGAATGGACTTATAGTTGGAGTGGATTTGGTTGATGCTTTTGAGAAGGTGGCTGCAAATGTGCGATGCCTCGGCGCTGATGTTGAAGTAACTGAGCATGAGGTTTCTGAGTTCTGGTGCATTTGAAATGGTTGATGATTCATTGACAAGGGAAGGTATGGTTTCTTGGTCAGGTTCAAGGAGGATTTCTGAGAAAGTGGTGTCATGGCTGTGGTTAATGGAAGCTTGGCTTGCAAGTAATTGAGCTTTGTTGAAGCAATCAGCATATGATTTTGTTCTTAGTGCCCTGTGGTATTCCTCATGGAAGTTGATGCTTGTTTGGGAATCTTTTAGTTCGTTCACATCTGAAAATAAAATATAATATGCCACAAATTTTAAGTGAGTAATATTATTTTTATATCAAACGATGACATTACAAGAGAGAAGGACTAGAATGGATCTAAGATTTTGTTTTTCTCACTTCAACGTCTCCTTTTAATGTACAAATAAATAACATTACTCAAGTCAAATATAATGTATTAAAGAACCTAAATTCTGTATAAATTGGCATGATGCTAAAAAAGACTTGTCAAAACGTATATAATGCAATGTGCAAATTAGAAACTAAGGCGTAAACATGCTTTAGACTTTGAACAAATTAAGCAACATAACAAAAGTCAGAATCACCTTTATGTGGAATTGCAGGCAGAAAGATATTCAGCGTTTGGCAAACAAAATGACAGAACATAGTTTACATTCATGAATTTAGTATTATGTGAAGAAGAAAAATTAACCCCAAATTTTGAGAATCAATGTTAAGCTTTTTTTTGTTCACGTAACCTTTCAAGCAGTTTTATCTGAGTAATTACTTTTGAAACTTCAGTCATCAATTTTTTGCAGAGTGTATTGAATACAAAATCAGAAGTATTATGTTCTTGAAAAGGATGTCTTTGTCAAGAAAGGCTATCTTTTTCCATTTTCATGATAGGAAATTTTCTGTTATTCCTAAAACAAGTCATTAAGATATCATTTTTCCTTACATAAGGAAGATAAAAAGGCTGAAATTATATAGCCAAATTAAAAGGGCTGAAATCAAAAGAACATATATATACCTTGCCTGGCCTTCCAAGCTCTTAATTTTGCCAACATCTTGGTTGATTTTATGAACAAACTTGATGCTGCAAAAGCTAAGAAGGGAACTAATATGAAAAATAAAATAAAAATTCTAAGCTCTAAATCACTTAGAAGGAGAGAGGCATAGCTATCATGCAATTTCAGTTGCTTAATTAACCGTTCCTAGTAGTCCTTAATAACAACGAAGGGTGATCTATATAAAAATGTTTATCATCTTCCTAGCAGTTAGTTAGCCTGCTGAATTTGATACAAGTTTGCTCATAAAAATTCTCAAGGTTTTCACAAGTATTCAAATTTAAGCTTTCATCTATGATAATATCCTCTTATCTCAACGACAGAGATATTTAGGTAATAATTTGCTTTTCCAAGTTGTTAGCAAACTTTAAGGTTGAAATTGTTGCAGATCCCTTTTTCTCCCTTAGAACTTTATTGTGTTTTGTCCTTATCTTAGCTACAGAATTTCGCAAGCTTTCACAATTCTAATGTGTATCATGTAGGCTGAGACATTTCTTTATGAAGAAGTACAACATGTTAAATATATGTGGATTGTATTAACATTATTATACCCTCCCAAGTTCCTTCAATGGGAATCAATGTAATGTGTTACTATTAAATATATCTATAACAATTAGAATAGTTAAAAAGAAACATTTCTTACACTCAATTAAACATAACATTAATTCACATTGATAATGCATTTATATATAAACAAAAGGTCCATTGATATAGTAATTAATGAAAGTGATTTACATAAGAAATATTGTACAGGACGCATCATCTTTTAAAAATGTCCGTTTATGTATATGTTAGGAATTTGTTCTGTATCTATGAATGAGAAGAACTTAAAAACAGGGCTAGAACTAAAGGGAATTTACCTCTTGATTGTTGCATGGCCCATCTCCAGCTATTGGCAAATAAAACACAAACGGAACACGAGTTTTCCAAAGCACACGGATTAATGTGTTTATTTATGTTATATATTGTGCATGCTCATGTGTTGACCCTATATAGCTTCAATAAGAAAAACCTTTCATATTGCTTGGTTCAATGACATGTTATATGTGTTTCTCCCTGTCACCATGTCATCATTATCTATATCGTACTCAATTAAACAATGGTTTATTTTTCCTTTTGAGTTAGAATCTCTCCCTTTGGTCTCTTAATTGGCCATATCTCATCAGCATTTATGTCGTTATTGTGGGCATGGACTACCATACTAGAATGAATCACAGTATATAAGCATGTATAGACCTAATTTAATTTTGAGAGACCAACAAGCCTTCCCTACATGCCTTAGTAGGTGTCAATTGCGAACATTCTCAAAGTAGAAAAGAAACAGATACAATTTTAATCGTTTTTTTTTAAATAATTTGTAAATGTACCAAGAAAAAAAATTAAAAATAACTATTATTATAAAATAGAGGGAGTAATTATTACGCTATTATGTTATTATTAATCTGAAGTATGTAATCCGCTTGCATATTGTAAAAATCTATAGCCATTACTTAATGTCACGAGATCATTTCACATGTCACAATTATAAAGGATGATGAGCTAGTATAGCAGTTTAAGGAGTCATTCACGTTGCGTCAAACCTCTTCAACATAAGCTGTGGAGCCTCCACGTGTACAACGAGACATGTCTCACCAAATCAGTTAACGACATGAAATTAAGAGACAGCCTTCCATTCCATAGAACTAGCTAGAACCAAACTTTTAGGCACATAAAACACTCAAACCCCATATTATAAGGAGATTCCTTTAGACTAGCTAGGAGAAAAAACTATACATACATTTGCGTGCAAATTTCAATTCTGATGATACCTAACTATATTATACTAAGATAAAAACGTATAGAGGAATATCAAGTTGCATGTATATTAATGGGGCTGTTTTGGTATACTTGATCAATGCGCTTGGAATATCCGAATTTCATTTCCACGTGTCCAAATTATGTGTTTTCATGTATCATGCCCATCCACATGCATGGCTCTATCTTTCTTTCTCTTGCACATACACATTTGTAACGTCATTTTTAATGTTAATTTGTCGGTTGGGATGACAATAACTAAATAAAAAAACACGTATAATAATTAAGTTGGCAAGCTCATTAGTTTGTCATACTTGAGGGGATTTTAGCGTGAATGAAAACCGCAATAGGGTGAAGACATCTGTCATTGGCAAAGTTAGGACCTAGGAGTACCCCAAATGAGAAAAACAAAAACCATTACTCATTAGCACATGTATCTTTATGAGAAGAGATGATATTTGAACATCCATCTTAGGTTCACAACCACCAACCATACTCATAAGATACTCACAAGACATATACTTGCAAACTTATTTTGACATAACTTATCATGTGAGTTAGCCATTTCATTCGAATATTTGTCAAGATTAATCAGATAAATTTAAATTTTAGTAAATGTACATATAAAATGAATAATATGATAAGTTAAGCCTAACAATAAATCTCTCAAGCAATTTTATGCTCATAAATATATAGTGTCATAAGAGAGAAAAAATAAATATAATAATAAACTTCACGTTCTTGTTAATTTAAAACAGTTGTTCAANTTTTTTTTTTTTTTTTAACTATGTCATGCTTAAATTAGCTAACACATATATATTATAAATGAGTTCTGCTACACGTACACCAAAAACCATACACCATACATATACCCCGTACTTATATACATAAAGTTTGTGTTTTAACTCATGTAATGTTTGTGCACTTAATTAAGTATAGTTGAGAGTATCATTTACAAGTTTGTAATGTTTGTGCACTCGTGAGAATAAAGTTTATGCATTATAATGGTATATGTATGGGGGTATGAAATTGGGTGTACATGTAGCATTTTTTATTATAAATATAATAAAGATTTTGAATTCAAGTTCTAAATATATAAGGAAACTTGGCCAAAAGAGTATTAATTGTCCCCTAATAATAATAGAATGATGGTTAATAGCTCGACACTTTTTTTTAAAGAGTTTGTGTCATTACTCATTATTATGCTCTTTTCTTTTCTTTTTATTGGTTAATAACTTTTGAACATGTTTGTCGATAAATTGTATCAAACTATAAATCATAACTCATAATAATCTTATTCAACTCCAACAATATTACTTTTCACATGAGATTATTTATTTTAAAAAAATTATTTTGGTCTTAACTTTAGAATTTGTAATTTAATTATGTACTGTTATAATTAGAAAGATAAAATGTATTATAATAATTATTACAGAAAATTTTTAAATAATCACATTTATAAATATGTAAAATTTGTCATGATAAAGTTTATCATGGATTCCACATTTTTTAAAGTATAATTATTCAAAATTTATCTAAAATAATGGTTACAATACCATGATTCGTTAATGGTTAAATCTTGTGCTTTCGTTATCTTTAAAATTACCTATACAACACATGGTTAAATAATATTGTATTTCATTTTTCTTTTGTAATATCTAAAATTTATTAAACTTAATCTAAGTCAAGCTCAATAATGGGGAAAAAAAAATGCAATGTTGTTGAAACCGGCAACCGGGTGTAGTGGGTAGTGAGTACGTAGGTGAAGCCATTGTCTCTCTCTCCAACACACTCACTCACTCACTCCCTCCCTCCCCCAAAATCCCAAAATCCCCAAATCCCGAAACCCTAGGAGAGAGAAAAACACAATCATCATCTTCATCGCAGACAAGTTCCGATCAATGGCGTCGTCGAAGCTGATGGCGTCCTCCAATTCCGGACAACCCGATCCGCCGCGGCGATCCTCTTCCCCGAAACCCCAATTCACCACCACTAACTTCATCCCCATGCCCGACCACGCCCAGGATTCCACTCTCCTCGACGCCCAAATGTCCCTCCTCGACGCCGCCGCCCCTCCTCCTCCCTCCGCCGTCGCCAAAACCGTCGACGACGTCTGGCGGGAGATCGTCGCCGGCGAGCGCCGCGAGTTCAAGGAGGAGGCCCCCGACGAGATGATGACGCTCGAGGACTTCCTCGCTAAGGCCGGCGCCGATGACGACGATGTGAAGATGCCGCTGCCGCTCACTGGCAGGCTGAGCAGCGGGGCCAGCTTGTTCGCGTTTGATCCCCTGCCGACGACGCCGTTTCAGGGGCTGGAGAGCGTGGAGGGGTCGGTGATAGGGTTCGGAAATGGGGTGGAGGTGGTTGAAGGCGGCGGCGGAGGAGGAGGGAGAGGGAAGAGGGGGCGCCCCGTTTTGGAGCAGCTGGATAAGGCTGCCCAGCAGAGGCAGAGGAGAATGATCAAGAACAGAGAATCTGCAGCTAGGTCTAGAGAACGAAAGCAAGTACGTTATGTTATATGTGTAACCGAAAAATTTTGTTATTATTATTATTATTATTATTATTATTATTATTATTATTATGTTGGGGTGTGTGTGTGTGTGTGTGTGTGTGTGTGTGTGTGTGTGTGTGTGTGTGTGTGTGTGTGTGTGTGTGTGACGTTGAAAATTGAGTTTTTGGGTTTTGGGGCATTTTAATTTTGGTGTTATGTTGACTTTTTTTTGTTGTTGTTTGTGCTGAATTGAATTTCAGGCTTATCAAGTTGAATTGGAGTCCTTGGCGGTGAAGCTAGAGGAGGAAAATGACAAGTTGATGAAGGAAAAGGTGACGATGTGTTTGTTTTTAGTCCCTCTAACACTTTCATAGCATGATATGACCTTGCGATGGCCACCTCCTGTTTTGTTTTGTTAAGACTTGAATTGCGAGACAGGACAATTGAATTTTGCTTTGTGTTGTGCTTTTATACTTGGTTGTGTTGTGTGAGTCGCCACTTTGAGTTTCTTGGTGACATGTACATGTAAATTAGTAGTCCCCGTAGATAGTAGCCCTCCATTGTGCCATTTTGCTGGCCGTCTGTTCATGAAGTAATTTCATCAGTCTGCAGAGGCCTTCAATACAAAGTACATGGGGGATTGTCATTCTGGGCTTTCCTTTATCAAACAATTTTACAAGTATTATTTCTAATGTTTTTGACATGAACGTGTTTACAGTAAATGTTTCTGAAACTATTGCAGCCTATCTTCTGTTCGGCCATGTGGTAATAGTAAATTTTTCTGAAACCATGGTCATTTCTAGTCAGATTAAATTCGATTATTGGGCTAAATGTTTAGTGGCTATGATTTCAATGCCTTCAATCCTGATTATATACTGCCGAAGTGCCGTTTCTGTTTTCCCATTACATTTTGAACAAGTTCATTCTTAAGATTCTGCAATGAATTGAGCAAAATGCGGTATTTTGTCATATTTTAGAATAGTAATTGTGGTGTCCATTGTATACATTTAACAGCTATGTGTTTTGAGAAACTAAGCGTTCGTACTACCAGCAAGTACCATGGTACCAATAATTGTAATTAATGTGCTCTCTGGTGTTTTGTAAACATAAATGATGATCACTGATCCATGTTTGCTTCATTGATTGTGGCACAGTCTGTATACAGTACCGGAATTTTCTCAATATGCAGAGGGGGGGTAGACTTTGTTGTTTTACTATTTGTGATTGGAATTCTCTTAGAATTGGACCTATGCATGAACTTCAAAGTTCAAACTATAGTGTTAGGCTTGCACTCTACCAAATACATCTTTCAGTCTCTAAATCTTTCATACTATATACGTCTTGAGGTATGAACTCCCTATTGTCATTCTCTGTAGACATGCTGCTGTACTTGCTTTTGTTTCTGCAATGTTTTGAGTTTTGAATGCTACCTTTTGTGTTTTGGATCACAAACAGCCCAAGTTTTAAAATGAATGTTCCCAGATGTTGGATGTAAAGGGTTTGAGTGTACTCCGTGATACTGGTTCAAATTTTGTATGTCTTGTGCTTTACAGCCCTTCTGCTTTTCCAGCTTTAGAGTTTAATATGCTTTGATTTCCCTCTAATATCTAACAAAACATGTTCTTGTACAGGCTGAGAAGAAAAAGGAAAGGTACAAGCAGGTACTGATTTTCCTTTGTCTTGAACCTTTCGGTAGAAATCTGTATGACCAATAATGCACATATTGCTTTGAAGAAATTCTTTCCCAGTTGATACCATATCTTAAAGCTGCTTGCTACTGACAGAAAATGTGATCAATTAGTAAATACTTCTTCCAGATTCATTCCTATTGCAACATGTTTGGTAATTTATCATGAATGTGCATTTGTTTTGTTGATTGATGAAAATTTAGTCATGTCACCACTGAAAAGAGCAGGGTTAGTGGTTCATGAGGGTCATTTCTTGCATGTATTATGTTTATGTATATGATATGGAATATCAAGAGTTAGGAAAATGGAGTCAACTCTCTTACTGAAAGGATTTAAGGGAGATGCAAAAAAAAGTTTGGTCCATTATGGTTCAAGAACCAAAATTGTCTCATGAAGCTTGTCAGCAATGGTTTTTTGGCTACACCAGCCTCACTATAGACGGATGTGGATTTATATAAAGTAATCAGATCACTAATGACCTGACTGATTTTTGTGCAGCTTATGGAAAAAGTAATCCCTATTGTGGAGAAGCGTCGGCCACCACGTTTACTCCGGAGGGTTCGCTCCTTGCAGTGGTAGATCATATTTCCTATTGATACTGGATGAAAACTGAAGATCCATCACCACTACGGATGTCAAAGGGAAATATTCATATGAGCAAATTAATCGTTGTATATTAAATCGAAAGGCCTTAATCCAATTATTTGTCTCAACGGGTAGTCGTGGTTAAATTATATGCAGGGATGTATGGAATCATTACCCGAGTCACGAAGGGAAATTCCTTATTGCATTACAAACAGCTTTTGCTTTTCTTAGTAGATAAAAGCAGAAGTATGGAGCTTGATTATTTAGTTCAGATGCGGAGTAGGTATTCTGATCTCTCCTCTGTAGCGATTTATGATGTATTGCTAGTAGAGCAAAGGTGATTTGTAGAGGTATATAATGTAGTCATGGATTAGACAGATACATAGAGAAAGCATATAGAAATTGTTTATATGATCTTTCAGTGCATTTTAAGTCTTGAAAGTTGTTTGTGAAAGATGAGCACTGATGTGTGGAGATGCGTTGGAAATCACTGTTATTTATTTTATTTATGTATTTCCTCTTGCCTCGTTCCTTCTAGAAATCTGAAGATTAAATCCATATAATAAGTGTGTTCTTGAGAAAGTGTTTGGAGGGAGAAGGAGAAAAGAGAAAGTAGACATAGGACAAGAGAAATTGATGCTTCCTCCTTGTCGTTTTCGACCTTGTGTGGTTTCGTTATCTATAAGAACTTGGACCACACATTGAGCTTAACTAGTGAGCCGAAAGCTGCTACCTTAGGAAAGATAAAGAGCTCTCTGTATTTCATTGTCCTTCGCGTAGGACTGTACCATTTTCTACAGCGGTAACACTTACCAAAGATAATCAAGGTTTAAAACTAATTTGTTAGGGTTGAAGATCAGTTATATGCAGAATTAGTATACATTCCAATCATGACAAATCCAATATGCTGACAAAAAGTCTCATACCATATACTATGTCTTAAGTCTTCTTACAATGGGGAAAAAACTAAGTTAATGCTTGAAGTGTTTAGTGCAAGAATGACTGGAGAAATAATGAAATGCTAGTTACTGTATTAAGACCTACATATTCCTTGTATAGTAAAACTATAAATTTGAGATTGCATGTACAGACAAAAATATTACGGATACCAAAAGAACATGGGAATTAATAGAACTGATCACACATCATATCAGTAATAGAATCTCTCTAGTAGTAAATTTCATGTAGTACAATGAATTGATGCGGGCAATTTAAACATGAAAACCCAAACCAAAAATCAATCGATATAGCCTAATCCAATAACTAATTATACATAACAGAAAGGAAGACCAAGTACATAATAAAATAATAATGCCAGTCAAGCCCTTTGATTTTTTTTTCTTCTTATAGTCATACTAAATTAAATTAAATTTGTTAGCGGAAAGGAAGGACACCTTGAGAAATCTATTCCCATACTGCATCAAAGTATGAGCAACATTGCATTGTTCAAAGTAAGAGGCAGAAAACTTTTATTTAAAACAAATGGGGTGAAGGAGAAAGTCATTGTGATTTCTCACAACCCAAGAAGAAAGGTTTTTTGAATTGAAAAATTGAAAGCAAATATTGACTGCAGTGCAAGATGAAATATAATCACAGCACTAATCATTTTAGAATTATACTCCCCATCATCATATTCCATAGCCCCCAAAAACTCTTCTTGATTGTGTTATACTGCACAGTATTTTTTTCCCACATCACTTCTTTTCTTGTACTAATTTTTAACAGAGATTTTTTAATTTCAGAAACAAAATGATACTACCTTTTGCTGTGTAAAATAATAACATATCACACTATCCCCAACACCACCCATGTCTGGCACCCATTCAAACTCTTCCCACATCAAAAGCCAAAAAACACTTCTGACACTTTTAACAGTCTCCTTCCCCCCACACACTCTCTCTCTTCCCCACTCAAACACAGTTTTCAATAACCCTTTTTCTTTTGCATTCCATAATTACCACACACAGAGTGCTGGTCCAGTGACATATGCAAAACTCAAAAGCTACCTACAAGGCCATCTCCCTGCAATTTCCCCTTCAAAAAAAACACAAAGCAGATTCATCACTCACAAATGTCCTTCCTTCCAATTTTCCTCTTACTTCTTCTACCTTTACTGTTCAAGCCTTCCCATTCCACCACAGTTGTAGTAGATGGATCTATAGAGTGGAAGAACCCCAATGTTTACATTGGTGATTCCATCAGTGAGTATAATACTAATTCCCAGGAACAAGAGAAAAAATTAAAAATGCAATTGGAATCTTCATAAGCAATATTCAATTAACAGCTAAGTAGTAACTAACATTACTCTTTCTGTGTCTCAGTTTTCAAGCACAAGCAACACTTCAACCTCTACATTTTCAAGAACCAGAAGGCATTCAAACTCTGCAACTTCACTCAAGCCACTCTTCTCACCAACCCCAACACCACCTCTTTCACGGTAAGCACCCCCTTTTCACAAATTCTCCATCTGGGTACCGCGAAAATGCCGTCAAAATTCAAACTTTTTTCCTTCTAACTGCAGAAACGGGGGAAAAGTTTTGAACTTCCCAAATTTATCTTAACAAAAAATAATAATAAAAATGAAAGGGTTTCTCTCAATGTTTTTTCAGTGGCATCCATCTCGCCCTGGTTTCTTCTACTTCACTTTCAACAATGGCTCCCTCAAATCATGCCAAGGCTCTCAAAAGCAAGCCATAAAGGTTAATTCAGCACCACCATCACCACCACAAGCTCCGGAACCTTCTTCTCCAATGGCAGCTGCACCAGCTCCATCTTCTGGTGGTGAGGTGTCATCTTCGCCGGCATTTCCATGGCCTTTCCGTCCTCACCAAGCAACAGCTTCACCATCACCATCACCGGCACCATCAGCATCAGCAACTTCACCAGTGACGATTCCTTTGGTGCCAGACAAAGGTGGTGGCGGCATGCCCTTCATAAACAGCAACCCTGCAGTTCCTCTGCCCACAGGTGAAGTTGACTCTGCCACCATACGCCCCTTACCCACCTCTGGCTCTGGCAATCAACCACAGGTACAAGCCCCNCCCCCAACTTTTGAATTTTATACATACATGTACCTGTACGTGTGTGTGTATGTGTGTCATGTCCGTATCATGTAGTGTGTTCATGTGTTTGTATCGTTTAGTGTCCCATGTCAATATGGGGGTCGATACTTACATTATTATCATTTCTGCATTTGGTATGGTGTCATGCACTTTTTCCTTAGATTGCTGGAACTGTAGACTATTTATGTTACATAAGAAATATGTTACTTTTGATTGATGCTATTAATGTAAATTAATGTGTTTGTATTTTTGTGCTAAGCACGTTAATGTGTTATGTTAGCAATTAGCAAGCAAGCACATAAATGTGGGAAATTCTTACATGTTCAAATAACGTCATGTTAAATATATTCTTTAGCACACATAAAATGATTTTTAAGTTTTAAATGATGAGTCATCCTTTAAGATAGAGGCTAAATCATCATTTTAAGTGTGATTAAGAGTCTAACTAGCATAACACTACTTAACTAATATCACGCTACATAATCAGACGAGAATTTCTGTATAAACATGTTGATTTTATGCAAGGCATTATTATTATTATTATGTGTAGTAGTACTATGTAGTGGAATTTGATGGGTTAGTGATTGGGGAGTCTAATTCTTCTTCCATTATGGGTGGCTGCAGGTGGTGATGATTGGGTCATTTGGATTGCATGTTGCAGTGCACACCGTGGCTTTACTACTGCTGTAAGGAAGAGGGTGTTTGAAGACATTTTGTGTAAAAAAAAACAAAAGGGAAGAGAGAGAGAGAGGGGATGGGAGGTAGGTAGGGTAAGGCAATGAGGTAAACAGACATGGTAAGGTGGATTAATTTGGGGTCTAAAGTAGCTTTAAGAGTGATGATTATACCATGTATTAAGATGCTCTTACATCCTACTTTGGAATCGTTGACACTTTTTTGTTCTTTGGATTTGGAAAGCAATCCATTGCTGCTTTTGCTTTGTTTATTTTTTATTTTATCACCTCATCTAATTCTTCACTATTTGGCAATTTTTGCTTTGAATCTTTTTCATATTTATGGTACATTATGGGGTCCCTAGCAGCAGTAGCACCATTACTTACATGCAACAAAGGTAGGCCACTGCCTCGCTGACAGATATTAATTAGCTGTCTAAAGTCTCATAATCTTCAAGCCACCTTGATTTTGATTTTTGAGGACAGCTTGCTTGGTCCTTGTTTGCTAGGTATGATTGAATCAGGGGAAACCACATGTACTATTTATGGCCCAGTCTCAGCATAAAGGGGCCAAGCCCCAAGTATACTTGAGCTAGGCATTGGACTCATTGGGCCTTCCAACACACAATACAGGGCAATTCATCATAATAATTTGACCAATAATGTTTGTTTTTTTTTTTAGAGCTATGGATGTATGCTAAAGGTAATTATAGAGTGAGTAATTTAATCTGTGTAACTATCAATTAGTATTGTAACCGCAAAAATACATAGCAACAAAATGATTTGTAACATAAGAGCATTATGAAATGCCTCATCGACTACGTGTTGAGACCTTTCATTGCACCAACAACTTCACATTTAATTAGAGGCATACAATTAGTCACATGACACTCTCACCTGCCTTTTATATAAAAGGCCAACTTTTCAACCCCAAAATTGATCATCACAAAATCAATCCTTTCACATCTCTCCAAAATGGCTTCCATTCACAAGCTCTACAATGTGACAATTCTTGTTACTCTAATTACCTTCGCTTCCACATCCAACACCACAACAAGTGCAAGCCCAAATTACTCAAACCTGGCCCAAAGATTGAAGGTGGATGGTGAGGCAGAAAGTGAAACTTGTTGGGACTTCTTGTTCCAGCTACAATCATGCACCGGAGAGGTCATAATGTTCTTCCTCAATGGTGAGGCCTACTTGGGCCCAAGCTGCTGCGATGCCATAAGGGTTGTGGGCCATGATTGCTGGCCCGAGATGCTTGGTTCCCTTGGCTTCACCCATGAAGAGGGTGACATCCTTCAAGACTATTGTGACCCTGAAGAACAACACCACCACATGACCCCTCCTCCTTCTACTACTGTTCATGATGTAATGACCAAAGTTGTTCCTTAGGAATTGGAAATATTTTGTGCTTTGGTCACTAAAAGATGTGTAAAAGGAATGGAGTTTTATGCTTTGTTGGGCCATGTTTTGATTTGAGAAATCTGTGTTTTCTGTTCAGTGTTTCCCACTTACCTTCATTATATGAAAATAAAGAAAAATTATGACAAAAGAAAAAGAAAATAAAGAAAAATCTAAGGCATTAAAGTTAGTAATTTTTTTAAAAAATGGGTTTTTCAAATACAAGTACCCTTAGCAAAATCCTTTAAAAATTATTGCTCTTTGTTTTGGCCATTTTATTATAGCTCTTTCGGCTGATTTTCCAGCGGTGGGATTTGGCCCATTCGTAACTAAGTTCTGGGGTCTATATTGTAACTCTGACCTTTAATTACGAAAAAGAAAAAGAAAATAATGACATGGGTGTTCAGCGACATGAATCATTTAGCATGGATTTTGGGATATACTATACTAGGTGAATTATAAACGTCTAAATTGTATCTTAACGGCGTTTTTGGTATTTGGATAAAAATGAGGAAGCATTAATGTGTGAAATTACACAAACCTTATTCATGAAAATTTCTTCCTTATTGTTTTACCTCTATACGGCTATACTATACCCATCAGAAATGAGTTACTAAATTTTTAAGAGTAGTGTTATTTGAACAACTTAAAAGATGTGTTACACCTTTCATAAGTCATAACACATCATAGACTACTTTATTTGTATCATGATATAGAGAAATGTTATATAAACAACTAAAATGAACAATAATACATGGACAACGTACAAAATATAATAACAAGACAAAATTACTGTAGATACAACAATTATATGAGACTCATGTACATTCACTCTCAATGTGTTTTGTGCGTTGTCCATATTTTATAGTCACTTTTGTTGTTCATGTAGCATAACTCCATGATATGTTTTGGCATTTCACACCAACTTTAGTTTGAAAATAAAATTTTTGTTTTGTATTGATGGGTATGAAGAGTAGTCATGAATAAGGGTTGCCCTGCCCCATCCTAAAACAAACGACTTTAGTAAGGGTTGATGGGTTCTCAATTGGAGATTGCATAGATGTGAGGAAATTAATTTCACATGACAGCTGAAACAGGTGAATCGTGGGTGGGTAATCGTTGAGCGTTGAAGGTGGTCCTTGGCGAATGTGGGCCGGAGATTAGGGTTTTCCATGACAAGCACACACTCTTGAATAGGATGAGGGACCACATTGGAAGCCGCAAGCAGATTTCGAGCGTGAGAGAGAACTGGTATTTAGATTATTCTATTTTTTATAACCTATGTTAATTAAATATTTAAGATTTTACCACTAATTTAAAGAAAAATTTTCTGCCAAAACTTATTTTACTTAATCATTCTATCACTAACTTATCTATAATTCAAATCTCAGCATTCTAATTTTATTTTAGATTCTCTAACAACTAAAACAAATACCGTAGCCCACTAATATCATGTTTTCTAATTCAAATTTTACATTATTCCTATAACAAAATATTTTTAATTAAAATTTTAGATTCTCTAACAACTAAAATAAATACCATTTAATTTCTTTTTTAAAAAGGATAAATTAATATACGTTATTTAAAATTATTCTCATCTAGGAAAAGATTGTTCATTACCAAAGAAAAATGTTACTTAAATCTATTGTGAATGAATATAAAACTATCTCTAATGTTTGTTTATTTTTTTTCGTTTTTGTATGGTGTAATATTTGTTCATGTGTAGTGTAACGTTTGTTTATGTTTATTATCATATTTGTTTATGTGGTTGTAATGTTTATTTTAGAGTGTTGTAATGTTTATTTATTTGTGGTGTAATGTTTGTTTATGAGAGAGCGAGGGAGGGAGTAAGAGATAGAGCGTCTTTGCTATTTAGTTTGTGTGAGATCTCATTTTATTTTATTTTTTGTGTTTTCACAATTTTTGTTTATTTGTTCTTTAACGTGTGTTTATCTGTTTTGTAACATTTGTTTACTAGAAAGCGTGAATGCACACGTTTTAGAATGTGAGTGAGGACAGGAGATAGATTGTGGTAGTTACTTTTTAGCATGTCATATGTCGCAAGTCCCTTTTATCTCACTTCTGTACATGACAATATTTGTTTATCAGTTCTATGATATTTATTCATATGTATATGAAATGTTTGTTATGTAATATTTGGTAGACAACTAGTGAATAGTGTGCACATAACATTGCTCAATAATATTTAAAAAAAAAGTTAACTTTTAATATAAGAAGTTTAAAATAATACTAACCTATTAAATTAATGAATTATTTAAAATTATATAAAATAACAATACACTACCAGAAACAAGGGAATTACTGTTGAAACATTACCATGAGATTTTTTTTTCCAACGGTAATATCGTCGGAAAACACAAAAAACACCGACGAAAAAGGTTTGAAAGACAAATCGGATACATTTTGGTCATGATTACCGTCGGCAATATACCCTGACAGAAAAAATCGACAGTAATAGTTGGCGCCAAGTGGCACGGCTTTAGGCAAAAGGCTTACCATCGGACAGTTGCACGTGAACACCACGCACGTGACATTCGTTTTGTTACCATCGAATATATCCGACAGTAATAGGGTCTGAATCTGAAGAAACACATTTTCCTATCGGCTGAAACGGTGTACCAATTAACTTCAGCAAAAATCGACGATAACAGTCTCGAACTTTTTCCATGCACACGTTTTCCCGTGCACACATTTTCCAGTGGTCATTTATTTACCATCGAATTTATCAGATTCTTTCTCCCTCCCTTCCATTCTCTCCTCTGTGCCTCTACACTATGCACCCTTCTTCTCTGCGTCCTCTCAGTCGTCCTCCTTCAGTTGTTTCACCGGCGCCGCCGGCACCGCAACTGAAACACCCTAGCTAACTGTTTACCCGTACGTAGTAAACAATGCTCACTAGGTTATTGTCTACTTGGTCGGAATGCCTTAGTCCATAGTTATCTTTCGAAAATAGTGACTTAAGAAAATAAGGACCAATTTTTAAACTTTTCATTTTACATTGTATAATTACTAAAATAGAGTCATGCGTCAGAATAAACAATATAACAAAGCGTATAACTGTAAGATAGTAAAACATCCAATATATATCCAGATGGTCCATCAGACAAAGTCATACAACTGTATATACAGTAAGTAAGATATACATCACATGTACATAAACTGGAGTACTGAATACATAAGTCAGACTACATCACATCAAAATACAAGGACTACCGGAATACTACTCAGTATGCCCTTGGCAAAATGTAAACATCTATCTATCTCTTAGCCGCTCATGGCTCAGCTGGCGGCTCGTCGGCATCCTCAAAGTAAGATTCATCTTCTGTACCTGAAGTCATAAAACAGTGGGGATGAGAACGGTAGGTTCTCAGTGGAAATAACTTTAGTTCCTGAGTCTCGTATCAGATTATGTCGGACTTCAGGCCGCTCAGAGATCTCTAAGTGAACATACATATTAGATATCCTACCATTTATTATCTGGCCTATCTGAACGACTTTATTTACATTACTATGTGATATTAGAACTACTCTTGCTTACTACATTCTCGTGCTGATTAACATTTCGTGAATATACCTAACCGTCTCAAGCATGCTCTTGACGGTACGGACATAACAGCAGAACTATACATTCAGAATAATCAGAGTGCATAACAGAATACATTCAGTATAACAGAATCGTCAGAGTATGCATAACAGAGCCATCAGAATAAATATAACAGAATCATCAGAATATGTCTAGCAGCATTATCAGCATAAACATGACAGAATCATCGGAATAAACATGCCTACTAGAATGTACATGTGCATAACAGAATATGACAGCATAAACCTGCTTTGGAATATGTGTTATTCCCACCATAGTAATGTCCTCTGTTGACATTAGTATGACGGAATAACCTCGCACCCTCAGTGTAGGCCAACACTGTCTAGACCTTCCTGCGGTAGGCTTCCACCTGCCGTGTGCCCCCTCGGGACCCTTCGACAGTGGGCAGATATTGTAGCCCCACCTAAGCTTGCCCCCTTTCAACAATGCAAAGGCGTGGTAACCGCACACCTCCAGGTATGCCATATCGACACCACTTGTGGCGGGCTTCCACATTCAGGATGCCTTGACCTCCTGAAGTGGGATCATAGTTTGGCTCACGTGATCACAGCCTTTTCAGCATGTGGCATATAGCCTTTATCAGCATTGGGCATTTGCCCTTGTTCAGCATTGGGCATTGGCCCTTTTTTAGCATTTCAGCATTTCTGTACCTGCAGCATGGCATACTTGTTCCCTATGGTTCATTTCAGAATCTTTACTTATCTCAGAGTTAATTCTAGTGCCTTTGAACTAGGTTTATCATGAATGCATGAAATGCTACAGATTTTACCACAGACTACACGTAATATGCATGTTCAGAGCATTTTCCTCACATACAGCATGTACATTCATACAATTCAGTTATCGATCACAGATTTGGTAATAAATACTGTACTATGAGCCTCAAGAGGGTTCCATAAGATTTTTTAGCCTCAAGCCGCTCAGCGAAAACTGACGTTCGCTCAGCGGTTTGAGCCTTCGCGCCCAGCGATAGAGGTCTTATCGCTCAGCGGTAGTGACCCCATCGCCCAGCGGCTGCCACTTTCCCGAATCTTCTCCACCGCCTTATAAAAAAAATATCTTTTCGAACTTTCCACGTACACTTCATCTCGCTCAGCGGCGCCTGAGACTCCGCTCAGCGGCCCCTGTGCGAGACCTGAAAACCGAATTCACCATTTCTTCCATTTTCTCTCCTTGGCTTCCATGGAATCTGCTTGAGCTTTCACACATAATCAAAGCATAATAATCCTATCTAATCCAGGTCACAAGACCCTTCAGAATTTTCTTCCTAAGCCTTAACATCATTTCTAGCATATATGTTCATATAACCAAGAATCATCAATCATGCACAAAGTCACATAAACATCATTCACCATCAAAAAGGTGAGGAACTTGAATTACCCACTTCCTAAAGAGCTTGTTGGATGATGGAAAAGATGAACTTGAGGCTTGGTTGCTTGCTTGAAAGCTTCTTTGTCAAGAAAGACTAAAACCTAGGTTATGGAAGATTAGGGTTATGGAACCTTGGTTTCCTTTCCTCCAAGTGAAGAGAACTCCTAGCCTTGATGCTAGCTTGCCTCCTTGATAGATTTAAGAGTGATTGATGAGAATGAAAAGCAAATAATAATAGTTAAACTTGGATGGTTATGGAGCTTAGGTCTTGGAACTTAGGAAGAAGAAAATGAAACTTTGGGGTGTAAGAGTGTGTGTGTGTTTTCGGGTTTGGGGGCTGGCGGTGGGTCTTTAGGGCCTTTGGTCATCCATCCATAATTCTATTTTATCCTCGGTGTGTTTTCGGTCATGTTCGCTCATTAACTATTTATGTACGGAAGTCCTAAAAATATTCCGGACATACCGTTGTGACCTATTAATTTTCCTTGTTAATATTTAAATCTCAGTTGGAATATTCTTGAATTTATTTTTATATTAATATATTTTATAGACTCCTATTGAGTCACAAGTAACTTCTAATAATACCTAATATCGACCCGAACGTCACCGGACGCCACGAGATTTCAGAATTGTTATTTTTAACTAATATTACAGAGATAAAATTAATATTTGAATTTTATTTTATTTTTATCTCACATTTTCCTTCTTATTATATTTTTAATTATTTATTATGTGACATTTCAAATGAAGGAAAAGTCGGGTTGTTACAGCAACCACCATCAGAGGTAACCGTCGCCGCCATTAGTAACTCTATTAATATGTGTTGTTAATTATCATTGTTTATTATCATCATTTCACTATGCATTTACTCCTCCTTATATACTACTATTATTTACCAACTTCTTTTTGTATCTGTCATTCACTATCTTAGTTTAATATTTTGTCATTGTTATGCATGTTTTGTTTGTCCTCTTCAGTACCATAAACTCAAATGGGTATGGATTGGTCACCAGAATTTCTATTAATATAATGCTGCTATCTTGACTGCCCTATAAATGCATTGGTCACCAGAATTTCCATTTACAGGCTAGTCAAGATAGCCATCTTGTATAAATGGAAATTCTGGTGACCAATCCACACCCATTTGAGTTTATGGTACTGAAGAAGAGAACAAAATATAATAATGACAAAATATTTAAACTATATAACAATGACAAAATATTTAAACTATATAACACTGACAAAATATTTAAATTAAGATAGTGAATGACAGATACGAAAAAAGTTGGGAACTAGTAATGGTATAAGAGGAGGGGGTAATGTAGATATTTTTTATGGTATTAACCCTAAACCCTAATTGTTAAATGGTGTTGAGTATTATTGTTAGAAAAAAGTAATGGTAACAACCCTAACTGTAAAGCCTAACCCTACTCGCGTAAGATATTCTTTGTCTCGCGCGAGACTAACAAAACAAAGAGTAAAGTTGACTCGTACTAGAGCTAATATGACTCGCACATGACGCTTTACTATCAGAACTATTTGACGGTAACGAAAGTGAAGAATTGCCAAAATTTTTGCGCCTCTTTTTTTGTATCATCAAAATGTTTGACACAAAGCTGACGGTAATCCTTTAAATTAAATGATGCATTTCGATAAAGCGGTTATAATTAGACTATTTTCAGTTATCGTCAGAAATATCCGACAACAATGTTCTGAAAATGTACTTAGCTGAATTTCATTCTCCTACCCCACCATTTCACATATTTCTTCTTTCTCTTCTCTTTTCTTCTTCTCTCCTTTCCTCTCTTCTCCTCTCCTCTCCCTCTTCAGTACATTGTTTCATATCAGTCTACAAAACTGTTCAAAATTGTGAACCTTGCCGTCCCATACAAAAATATCCTATAGAGTGTTTCTATTTAGCTGGAGATTATACAAAACAAAAATACTTAGCTTCAATGGAAGGGGGTGTTCTGTCTGGGAAGCTTTGTGCACAGGCTATTGTATCGGTAATATCTGTTGTAAAAAAACTATATAAATTGTTGCGGTGTGATGAAAGTGTGTCATTAGCAAGAAACACCATTATCACTACATTCTTAATGATCTTGTTGAAGAGAGGGAAAAAAAAAACTTGTTCCAAAATATTGATTCAATAGGATGAATACTTATACATTTTGTTGCGGAAATTTGTATTACATCTCATAGTTGTTCTTAGATCTTAGACTTTTATTAATTTAAAGTTAGTTCATTTCTTATGATCTAATATCCTCAAAACTTTTGCTGTAAGGAAAAGGCATATGAATGATTTTTATTTATAGGCCCTTTCGATATAATTACAGTATCTAAAATTACAATTTAATTTGAAAAATTAATGAACTAATAATTGAATTATTATTCCTAAGTATTTTTGGTCAAAGGGAGATTTCGTACCATGTGGAGGATTAGTTCTCCCTAAAGCTTAAGCCATAGTCAAACGCCAACAATGGGAGTAGTAAGATGCAAAACAAGCCCAATGGTTCCCAAGATGACGACGTGATGAAGGGTTCCCGAGATAGGATTTACGAGGTTAAAGGCAGAGGGTTTGGTGTAACCTTGCTGTATTGTACAAACTTTTCAGATATTGATGCAAATGGTTCTTGATTCCTACTGTTTACCCTTAGTCTGATTGAAAATAAAATTAGTGTTAGGGTTTTTTGTTTTTCACTTTCTGTTGTAAACTATATGTTGTTCTCACTGTGTGTTGAATTTGATGGAGCCTTGGTGTGGTTTACGCGTCGTATTTTTTTTTCCTTCTAATATATTGATCCAAATGGTTCTTAGTTCTTAATATTTTCCCTTAATCTACGTGGTACTATTTTCCCTTAATCTACGTGAAAATCAAATTAGTATTAGCTTCTTTTGTTTTTGCTTTTTTGAACTGTGAATTATGTGTTATTCTAGAGCTTCACTGTGCATTGAATTTATGCATATAATAATGATGGTGGATTTTTTGCGGTGGAATTTTTCAGAAGTCAGAAGGTGGGTTGTTCATCGACATCGACTAGTAATCACTTAACTTGATCTTGTATTTCTCTCTCAACTAGAAAGACTTTGACATATCTTTGCTTCAGATCAAACCAATTAGAATTAGATTTAATTAACTGGAATGTGTATTATCGATATAGGGATTTATTGTTTTTTGTTTGTCTTAGTCATTTGATCCAATAGATTTTTCTTAGATAGAGAACAGATTTCCCTTAGATTGAATAATTATATTATTAAATATATAATTTATTGGATTAAACAATAATTTAATATTTAGAATAATAAAAAAGAAAATAATAATTAAATATTTTTTAATTAATTATTTTTATCGTCAAAAAATTCCTGCAATAACATTTCGACGGTAATTTGAATGTATGATATACATATATCATCAAACTTTCGTCGAAATTAACCGGCGATATATGAAATAAAATATTAATATCAAATATTAATATCATTACCGTCAGTTTTGTTCGACGGTAAAAGATTCAATATGAACTGTCCTTGGACCACTATTACTGTCGGTTGTCACCGACTCTAATTACTGTCGGCTAAATGGATTTGATGGTAATAAGTTACCATCGAGGCTATTACTGTCGGTCAATTTGCCGTCGGTAAGTCCGATGGAAAGCAAAAAGGCCGATGGTAATTGGGAAAAAATTTGACGATAACTCCGACGGTAATAGGCGTTTTTCTTGTAGCGATATTATTGTCAATCAATCCAAATTCATTAAGGAAAAGAAATATCAAAATTGCTTGTAGTAACTTTGAAGTATGCACATAGATGGGCAATATTTCCCTTCAATTTCCGTTGGCTGTGGAAGGAAAAGAAAAATGTTGGTGAATTTTGTCACTATTTCATCTTTCCTTCGATAACTCATAGGAAACTAAACAAAGGAATTTATTTTCTTCCACCCTATTTCCTTCATTTTCCTCTCTTTTCATCCTCTTTCCCTCTAACCAAACACTCTTTCAATGAAAAATAACTTACTAAAAAGATGAATAATTAATGAAAAAAAAGTTATTAAGGATAATTTAATAAATTAAGCTAATTTTTCTATAAAATTAAAATTACTTAATAATTTTTTTTTTAATTTCTGTAAGTTGATCTAAAATAATTATTATTGATGAACGAAAGAAGTGGTATTTTACGGCTTAAATTTTGTGGGTTGCAGTACTTTTAACTTTCACTACTATAGAGTATTTTTATTGAAATGATAAAAGTGGGAAATAATTAAGGGAACAAAGGAAGACTCGTATATTACTCAATCAGCCAGCACCTAAAGATTTCTAACTATGCAAGCCCACACTATTTTTAAAAGTTTCTTATGCTAAAAGAACTTCTTTTGCAAGTTGACAAAAAGTAGTTTTTTTCGCACCTTTCCAGTTTCTAGTTACCACTAAAACATGACAAAAAAGCACGATTACTAGAGCCTACTGTGTAATCATGATATCCTTTCTTGATGTAAAAAGCATGCTAGCATATCCCAAAACAACTGTGTCATCTCTTATTTACATCAAGAGAGGATATCAGCCGACCTTAGCTCAGTTGGTAGAGCGGAGGACTGTAGTGGGCGCAACTCATAGTAATCCTTAGGTCGCTGGTTCGAATCCGGCAGGTCGGATGTTTTTATGAAAAAAATTTGATAGCATTCTTTTAAGAACTCATTGTATAAATTATAGGTTATACAATCGTGCTTGAAGAAAACTTGTAGAAATTGAGTTAAGCTATTCATTTCTCGATAGAAAATAAATCTCTTAAATTTAATTAAGTTACACAAAAATGTATATTGGTATTAATCATGGGTGTACCCAAAAATAAGTTTCATGTTAGTAAAATTATTGTTAAACTATTGAAATTCTCTATTAATCAGATGATGATTAAATAATTCCCTTTAAAAATGATGCAATAAGTACATGAAAAAAGGTTATTGAGAGAAATAAATTTTTGAAACGTGTTATCTATATAATAATGTAATGAGTGCATTATAAAAATAATCTAATTTCTATTAATAATTATTTTTATTTGAATAAGGGGATTAGGGGGAATTTTGATCAAATAACAGGGATAGAACCAGAAATAGTTTAATTTCTAATTCGCAATTGCTATGCAAATAAAAAAAGCATGACAATCCAAACAAAATGTCCCCTATCATAAATGAACAAAATTGAAAGAATAATGCTATAGAGTCTATTCCATACTTCAGGGTCACATATCTCCATGAAAGTGACAAAACTACATGTACACATTATTCAATTCAACTGTACCCCCATCAGAAAGCCATTGTTCTCCAATTACCAACCAAGAGAGGGGGCAATCATAGACTATTAAAAAGTGACCTATCTCAAACATATGAAGACCACATGGTACCCTTTCCCTTTGTCTTTTAACGAAACCCACTCAGCTTATAATGCTGATCGGAATAATTACTTTGTTACACGTTACACCAAGAAAAACTTATCAGCTAAGCTATATAAAAACTTATCAGCTAAGCTATCTACATAAAAATATGGTTCTTTAATTTTTTGTTTAATATATGCTATTATGTACGGAAAAAATAAGCAGTTAACTAATAAGTCCAAATTCAGTGGTGAGTAGGTCCACGTTAAGCATTAACGCCCGCCAAACCTGATCTCAGCCATGAAAGATTAAGTTATAAAAATTGAAATCAATGTTATAAAGTTTAACTACAGTAAGACTTGAATTAGTTGATTGTATATTTCATATGATGGTTTCTCATGTGTCAGTTTAAACAATTTTTAGAATTAAATTCATCAAATTTTGTCATTATTTAATGTTCTAATATAACATATTAATGTGTCATATGACCTAATATGATAAATTAATATTTTTTAATATGTAAAGAGATGTATTGCAAGCTCAAATGGTCCTCAAATCTCTACACCTCTTATAAGTTGGTTCTTTTAATAATTTGATCAATAAAAAATTTGCTATACGATCTTATAAAACATGAAATAATGACAATTTTTTATGAATTTAGTTCTAAAAATTATCAAAAATAAACAAAATTAATAAGAGATGATATTTGTCTTATAAAACATGTGAGAAACCACTTAATTAAATAGTATAAATTATTTTTCTTTATCTAGAGAGTGACATTGTCTGATAAGTTTGGTGTTAATTAATATACATGACATTATAATAAATGGGCACATCCTGCTATATGGCATAAAGGAAGCATCGAAATTGGTCCACTTTCCCTACCTATGTCTTTTACCATTAGCATGTGATGCATTCACATATACACATGCAGTTGAAAATCTATGTTAAATGCCCCCTTTGTATTCTGTTGCTTCCCTTCTTGGAAAATATACTTATTACCCTGTCTCTATCTCTTAATAATAATTATAATCTCTATGTTTGTGAGAGAGGAAAATTACATAAGAGAATGATGTTATGCAATTAATGTGTTATGTGGAAATGAGTGTATTTAGGTACTTGGTATAGAGAAAGTGACTGAGTGAGTGTGGTGTTGTTGTTCTAGCACTACGTTTCCGCTACTCACCCATATTCCCGTCATATCAAATAATATGCTGTTATTTGCACTTGTATCACCTTTTTTCTTCTATTTTATTTTTTCCTTTTATTTTATTCTTTACATTTCATGCACAACAAGATATACCAAACGAACCTTCATCCCATCTTCCCCTCAGTGTCTCTATAAATATAAGATCATACTCCACACATCACATCCACTCTGCACCTTCTTTTCCACCCAGCTTCCGTCATTGCATCCAAAAGAAGAAGAATGGTAACACTAAAGAAAACCAAGTTGGCTTCTCACCAAAGTAACGGAGAGGACTCACTCGCACTAGTCCATTCAGAACACTCTCTTTCTTCTGTTGCTCCCATTGTCTCATCATACAATGAGAGGATTCGTCCAATTCTTGACGCTGTTGAGAATCTGAGGCGCCTCAGCATTGCCAAGGAAGGAATTCAGCTCCCTACCATTGTTGTTGTTGGTGACCAGTCTTCGGGGAAGTCGAGCGTCCTCGAATCCCTTGCTGGCATTAGCCTGCCACGTGGCCAGGGAATATGCACCAGGGTGCCTCTTGTCATGAGGCTTCAGAACCATCCTCTACCGAAGCCGGAACTCATGCTGGAGTTCAATGGCAAGAGCGTCTCAACCGATGAGGAACATGTCTGCGATGCAATTAACATTGCAACTGATGAGCTTGCAGGGCAGGGGAAGGGGATTTCCAACACCCCCTTGACTCTTGTGGTGAAAAAGAATGGTGTTCCTGATCTCACAATGGTTGATCTTCCGGGGATTACTCGGGTCCCGGTTCATGGCCAGCCCGAGAACATCTATGATCAGATCAAGGACATCATCATGGAGTACATTAGGCCTGAAGAGAGCATCATTCTCAATGTTCTTTCTGCCACTGTTGATTTTACTACTTGTGAGTCCATTAGGATGTCTCAGACTGTCGACAAAACCGGTTTGAGGACTCTGGCTGTGGTAACAAAAGCTGATAAGTCTCCTGAGGGATTGTTGGAGAAGGTAACTGCTGATGATGTCAACATTGGCCTTGGCTACGTCTGTGTGAGGAACAGGATTGGGGATGAGTCTTATGAGGAAGCCAGGATTGAAGAGGCAAGGCTCTTTGAGTCTCACACTCTTCTCTCCAAAATTGACAAATCTATTGTTGGTGTTCCTGTTTTGGCTCAAAAGCTGGTTCAGGTTCAGGGCTTGATCATATCCAAAACTTTGCCTGAGATTGTCAAAAAAATCAATGAGAAGCTGTCTCATAATTTGTCTGAGTTAGATAAGTTGCCTTTGAACTTGACTTCTGTTGCTGATGCAATGACTGCATTTGTGCATATTATTGGCTTGTCGAAAGAGTCACTGAGGAAGATTCTCCTTAAAGGGGAGTTTGATGAGTACCCTGATGAGAAGAGCATGCATTGCACTGCAAGGTTGGTGGATATGCTTGACTCATGTTCATGTGATCTTCACAAGTATTCTGAAAGTTCTGCTACCAAAAATTTCCTCATGGAAGAGATTGAGGAGCTTGAGGAAGCCAAATTTATTGGCTTGCCAAATTTTATGCCTCGAACTGCTTTTCTCTCTATGCTGCAGAGGAAAGTAAAGGAGATTTGTCACATGCCAATTGGCTTTGTTCATGATGTGTGGGAATATCTTGAAACTGTGATGGTTTCTGTTCTGATGCGCCACTGCGAGAACTACTATCAGCTTCAGGTTTCAACTAGGCGTGCTGGTGAAAGTCTGGTTGAGAAGATGAAGGCCAATTCAATCAAGCATGTGATGGTAGCTGTGGAGATGGAACAGCTGACTGACTACACATGTAGCTCTGAGTTCACTTTGGAATACAATAGGTTGATTTCACAGCAAGATGCTTTTGTTAAGGCTGTGTCGGAGCCATACCAATCTCAGTTTAATCTTGATGGCGTTGGACTTATTGAGATTGGTCACCTGAGGCAGCACTCAAGTGTGCTTAATCAAGCATTTGATTTGAAGGTTAGGATGATTGCTTATTGGAAGATTGTTCAGAAGAGGCTGATTGACAGCATAGCCTTGCATTTGATGTTTAGTATCAATAATCTGGTCAACAAGGAGCTGGAGAAAGAGATCATTCATGATTTGATGTCCCCAAATGGTGGTGGAATTGAAAGGATGCTGGATGAATCTCCATCTATTGCTGCCAAGCGTGAGAGGCTTCGGAGGAGTGTCAAAGTTCTGAGGGAGAGTAAGGAAACTGTCGCAAATATAATGGACAGGATTGGAAGCTTTGCTGGGGAGAATTAGCATGTTGGTTTGAAAGTTGGATCTCCGTAGTTTGAACATGCCTTGTCTTGTTTTGTATTTTTATGTTTCTAATGTTAAAATCTGAGTATGTCTATTTCTGTTTCTTTTACTTCTTGGACGTGTTACGTTAACCTTTTATGTTAATGGAAGTTTGTTATTTTCAGTTTTGCAATATCTTCAAGTATTTATAGTTCTATCAAATCATAAATTCTCAAAAAGTGGAATTAGTTGCAACAAGTATTATTTCAATAGCAAAGTTAAATTACAGTTAGCCAAAAATTCACATATGTAACATCATCGTATTCGTATATTACTCGACCGTGCCCAAGATTGTAGAGTGAAAGAAGGTCTCCCAGCCCTCCATATATATACACTATTATCCCAGCATCACCGTCTCATGCGAATAGCTTGTCAGAAAAGGATGAAACTCATTTCTAGCATCTGCTAAATCGATGATAACACTGAGTTTTTGCAATACCGTGGACAAAAAATAATAACAAAGCTATGTGGGAAGAGCATGACTAGCTTCTCCGGGTATACAATTTCGAATTTCAGGGAATATTCTACACACTTTATGTCAAATAAATACAACCCTCGCTAATTTCCTCATGGTGAAAAATGATCTTGTTTTATTTTTTGTTATTTTCAAAAGCATCTTGGTGCAGAACTGGCTCAAGTGAAAAAAGAGTGTATGGAAAGCCACAAAGGAGTCTGTTGGAGGGTTGAAAGTGTCTATCGGATGGCGTGCCTTTGCCAGACACCGGTGGAGGGTAGTGTCTAACCTGCAGGAATTGCTTGCATAGAGAAATATGTGATCGGTTGTTGAACCTGTGATACGATTGTGCTATTTGCAAATCTAAATGGAGTTCAACAAGAAGTCCATTCAGGTATATATTATACAGAGTTTTTTTTTTTTGTACAGATATTATACTCTAGAGTGTCCAAATATATTTCATATAAAAAGAATATAAAATATAATTATATGAAGAGCTTATCAATTACTATATTTGAGCATACCAAAAACTCATATTGTGTGCAAAGTATATTTTCAACATACCATATATATTTGACAAGATAACGTATCGTTTACCCATACTAGTATCAAAACTTACTACATACTAGGTGATTACGATATCAGTAGGTGCTGAAACACCCATGCTAGCTGCTTACCCGTACGTAATAAACAATGCTTACAGGGTTGTTTTCTACTTTGGTGGGATTATTTCTAACCCCTATTTTTAGCTTGGCAAATATTCCTTACTTAAAAATATGGACTGATTTGAAAACTTTTTCCTTTCCTTTATTAAAAACATAAAATATGAGTCGTGTGTTGAGGAAACATACATATATACACAAGCGATAGAGTTCATACGACTTAGGCAATTTACCAGCTTAATGAAAGAGAATCTATAACATTCCATAATAATATATATTTACATGGGTCCAAAAACAGTTACGCCTGTACATATATATCAGTGGCATGAAAGAGTTACAGTACAACGCGTATAAACATCATGGCGTTTAAGGCTGAGCTGTGGTCCTGTTGCTCTCCGAAACATCTTGACGCTAAGCAAGTTGCAAAAACGTCGGGGGCAAGCTGGATGGATATCTTGAGTAGCAAATATAATGAACAATAGCAAAACCCAATTGCAATTTGTGCAAATCATCCAAAATTGCCCATTACTGTTAACAATTACGTTTGCATAGAGTGCTTTTAGGAGTGCGTTTGCACACCGTGGCTTTACTACTGCTGTAAGGAAGAGGGTGTTTGAAGACATTTTGTGCAAAAAAAAAAGAAAAGGAAGAGAGAGAGAGAGAAAGGGGGGATGGGCGGTAGGTAGGGTAAGGCAATGAGGTAAACAGACATGGTAAGGTGGATTAATTTGGGGTCTAAAGTAGCTTTACGAGTGCTGATTATACCATGTATTAAAGATGCTCTTACATCCTACCTTTGAATCGTTGACACTTTTTTGTTCTTTGGATTTGGAAAGCAATCCATTGCTGCTTTTGCTTCGTTTATTTTTTATTTTATCACCTCATCTAATTCTTCACTATTTGGCAATTTTTGCTTTGAATCTTTTTCATATTTATGGTACATTATGGGGTCCCTAGCAGCAGTAGCACCATTACTTACATGCAACAAAGGTAGGCCACTGCCTCGCTGACAGATATTAATTAGCTGTCTAAAGTCTCATAATCTTCAAGCCACCTTGATTTTGATTTTTGAGGACAGCTTGCTTGGTCCTTGTTTGCTAGGTATGATTGAATCAGGGGAAACCACATGTACTATTTATGGCCCAGTCTCAGCATAAAGGGGCCAAGCCCCAAGTATACTTGAGCTAGGCATTGGACTCATTGGGCCTTCCAACACACAATACAGGGCAATTCATCATAATAATTTGACCAATAATGTTTGTTTTTTTTTTTAAGCTATGGATGTATGCTAAAGGTAATTATAGAGTGAGTAATTTAATCTGTGTAACTATCAATTAGTATTGTAACCGCAAAAATACATAGCAACAAAATGATTTGTAACATAAGAGCATTATGAAATGCCTCATCGACTACGTGTTGAGACCTTTCATTGCACCAACAACTTCACATTTAATTAGAGGCATACAATTAGTCACATGACACTCTCACCTGCCTTTTATATAAAAGGCCAACTTTTCAACCCCACATCTCTCCAAAATGGCTTCCATTCACAAGCTCTACAATGTGACAATTCTTGTTACTCTAATTACCTTCGCTTCCACATCCAACACCACAACAAGTGCAAGCCCAAATTACTCAAACCTGGCCCAAAGATTGAAGGTGGATGGTGAGGCAGAAAGTCAAACTTGTTGGGACTTGTTGTTCCAGCTACAATCATGCACCGGAGAGGTCATAATGTTCTTCCTCAATGGTGAGGCCTACTTGGGCCCAAGCTGCTGCCATGCCATAAGGGTTGTGGGCCATGATTGCTGGCCCGAGATGCTTGGTTCCCTTGGCTTCACCCATGAAGAGGGTGACATCCTTCAAGACTATTGTGACCCTGAAGAACAACACCACCACATGACCCCTCCTCCTTCTACTACTGTTCATGATGCAATGACCAAAGTTGTTCCTTAGGAATTGGAAATATTTTGTGCTTTGGTCACTAAAAGATGTGTAAAAGGAATGGAGTTTTATGCTCTGTTGGGCCATGTTTTGATTTGAGAAATCTGTGTTTTCTGTTCAGTGTTTCCCACTTACCTTCATTATATGAAAATAAAGAAAAATTATGACAAAAGAAAAAGAAAATAAAGAAAAATCTAAGGCATTAAAGTTAGTAATTTTTTTAAAAAATGGGTTTTTCAAATACAAGTACCCTTAGCAAAATCCTTTAAAAATTATTGCTCTTTGTTTTGGCCATTTTATTATAGCTCTTTCGGCTGATTTTCCAGCGGTGGGATTTGGCCCATTCGTAACTAAGTTCTGGGGTCTATATTGTAACTCTGACCTTTAATTACGAAAAAGAAAAAGAAAATAATGACATGGGTGTTTAGCGACATGAATCATTTAGCATGGATTTTGGATATATGGATATACTATACTAGGTGAATTATAAACGTCTAAATTGTATCTTAACGGCGTTTTTGGTATTTGGATAAAAATGAGGAAGCATTAATGTGTGAAATTACACAAACCTTATTCGTGAAAATTTCTTCCTTATTGTTTTACCTCTATACAGCTATACTATACCCATCACAAATGAGTTACTAAATTTTTAAGAGTAGTGTTATTTGAACAACTTAAAAGATGTGTTACACCTTTCATAAGTCATAACACATCATAGACTACTTTATTTGTATCATGATATAGAGAAATGTTATATAAACAACTAAAATGAACAATAATACATGGACAACGTACAAAATATAATAACAAGACAAAATTACTGTAGATACAACAATTATATGAGACTCATGTACATTCACTCTCAATGTGTTTTGTGCGTTGTCCATATTTTATAGTCACTTTTGTTGTTCATGTAGCATAACTCCATGATATGTTTTGGCATTTCACACCAACTTTAGTTTGAAAATAAAATTTTTGTTTTGTATTGATGGGTATGAAGAGTAGTCATGAATAAGGGTTGCCCTGCCCCATCCTAAAACAAACGACTTTAGCAAGGGTTGATGGGTTCTCAATTAGAGATTGCATAGATTAAAATCCGATGTGAGGAAATTAACTTCACATGACGGCTGAAACAGGTGAATCGTGGGTGGGTAATCGTTGAGCGTTGAAGGTGGTCCTTGGCGAATGTGGGCTGGAGATTAGGGTTTTCCATGACAAGCACACACTCTTGAATAGGATGAGGGACCACATTGGAAGCCTCAAGCAAATTTCGAGCGAGAGAGAGAACTGCTATTTAGATTATTCTATTTTTTATAATCTATGTTAATTAAATATTTAAGATTTTACCACTAATTTAAAGAAAAATTTTCTGCCAAAACTTATTCTACTTATCATTCTATCACTAACTTATCTCTAATTCAAATCTCAGCATTCTAATTTTATTTTAGATTCTCTAACAACTAAAACAAATACCGTAGCCCACTAACATCATGTCTTCTAATTCAAATTTTACATTATTCCTATAACAAAATATTTTTAATTAAAATTTTAGATTCTCTAACAACTAAAATAAATACCATTTAATTTCTTTTTTAAAAAGGATAAATTAATATACGTTATTAAAATTATTCTCATCTAGTAAAAGATTGTTCATTGCCAAAGAAAAATGTTACTTAAATCTATTGTGAATGAATATAAAACTATCTCTAATGTTTGTTTATTTTTTTCGTTTTTGTATGGTGTAATATTTGTTCATGTGTAGTGTAACGTTTGTTTATGTTTATTGTCATATTTGTTTATGTGTTTGTAATGTTTATTTTAGAGTCTTGTAATGTTTATTTATTTGTGGTGTAATGTTTGTTTATGAGAGAGTGAGGGAGGGAGTAAGAGATAGAGCGTCTTCGCTATTTAGTTTGTGTGAGATCTCATTTTATTTTATTTTTTGTGTTTTCACAATTTTTGTTTATTTGTTCTTTAACGCGTGTTTATCTGTTTTGTAACATTTATTTACTAGAAAGCGTGAATGCACACATTTTAGAATGTGAGTAAGGGCAGGAGAGAGATTGCGGTAGTTACTTTTTAGCATGCCATATGTTGCAAGTCCCTTTTATCTCACTTCTGTACATGAAAATATTTGTTCATCGGTTCTATGATGTTTATTCATATGTATATGAAATGATTGTTCTGTAATATTTGGTAGACAACTAGTGAATAGTGTGCACATAACATTGCTCAATAATATTTTTAAAAAAGGTTAAAACTATTTAATATAAGAAGTTTAAAATAATACTAACCTATTAAATTAATGAATTATTCAAAATTATATAAAATAACAATACACTACTAGAACCAAGGGAATTACCGTTGAAACATTACCGTAAGATTCTTTTTTTTCAACGGTAATATTGTCGGAAAACACAAAAAACACAGACGAAAAAGGTTTGACAAGCAAACCGGATAAATTTTGGTCATGATTACCGTCGGCAATATACCCCGACAGAAAAAATCGACGGTAATAGTTGGTGCCAAGTGGCACGGCTTTAGGCAAAAGGCTTACCAAGTTGCACGTGAACATCACACACGTGACATTCGTTTTGTTACCATCGAATATATCCGATAGTAATAGGGTCTGAATCTGAAGAAACACGTTTTCCTATCGGGTTAAACGGTGTACCAATTAACGTCAACAAAAAGCGACGATAATAATCTCGAACTTTTTCCATGCACACATTTTCCCGTGCACACGTTTTCCAGTAGTCATTTATTTACCATCGAATTTATCCGACTCTGCCTCCCTCCCTTCCATTCTCTCCTCCGTGCCTCTACACTATACACCCTTCTTCTCTGCGTCCTCTCAGTCGTCCTCCTCCGGTTGTTTCACCAGCGTCGCCGGCACCGCAACCACCATCGGAGGTAACCACCGCCGCCATTAGTAACTCTATTAATATGTGTTGTTAATTATCATTGTTTATTATCATCATTTCACTCTGCATTTACTCCTCCTTATATACTACTATTATTTACCAACTTCTTTTTGTATCTGTCATTCACTATCTTAGTTTAATATTTTGTCATTGTTATGCATGTTTTGTTTGTCCTCTTCAGTACCATAAACTCAAATGGGTATGGATTGGTCACCAGAATTTCTATTAATATAATGCTGCTATCTTGACTGCCCTATAAATGCATTGGTCACCAGAATTTCCATTTACAGGCTAGTCAAGATAGCCATCTTGTATAAATGGAAATTCTGGTGACCAATCCACACCCATTTGAGTTTATGGTACTGAAGAAGAGAACAAAATATAACAATGACAAAATATTTAAACTATATAACACTGACAAAATATTTAAACCAAGATAGTGAATAACAAATACGAAAAAAAATTGGAAACTAGTAGTGGTATAAGAAGAGGAGGTAATGCAGATATTTTTGACGGTATCAACCCTAAACCCTAATTGCTAAATGGTGTTGAGTATTATTGTTGGAAAAAAGTAATGGTAACAACCCTAACCTTAAAGCCTAACCCTACTCGTGCAAGATGTTCTTTGTCTCGCACGAGACTAACAAAACAAAGAGCAAAGTTGACTCGCACATGACGCTTTACTGTCAGAACTATTTGACGGTAACGAAAGTGAAAAATTGCCAAAATTTTTGTGCCTCTTTTTTTGTATCGTCAAAATGTTTGACACAAACCTGACAGTAATCCTTTAAATTAAATGATGAATTTCGATAAAGCGGTTATAATTAGACTATTTTCAGTTACCGACAACAATGTTCTGAAAATGTACTTGGCTAAATTTCATTCTCCTACCCCACCATTTCACTTATTTCTTCTTTCTCTTCTCTTTTCTTCTTATCTCCTTTCCCCTCCTCTCCTCTCCCTCTTCAGTACAATGTTTCATATCAGTCTACAAAACTGTTCCAAATTGTGAACCTTGTCGTCCCATACAAAAATATCCTATAGAATGTTTCTATTTAGTTGGAGATTATACAAAACAAAAATACTTAGCTTCAATGGAAGGGGATGTTCTGTCTGGGAAGCTTTGTGCACAGGCTATTGTATAGGTAATATCTGTTGTAAAAAAAACTATATAAATTGTTGTGGTGTGATGAAAGTGTGTCATTAGCAAGAAACACCATTATCACTACATTCTTAATGATCTTGTTGAAGAGAGGGAAAAAAAAAACTTGTTCCAAAATATTGATTCAATAAGATGAATACTTATACATTTTGTTGCAGAAATTTTGTACTGCATCTCATAGTTATTCTTAGATCTTAGACTTTTATTAATTTAAAGTTAGTTCATTTCTTATGATCTAATATCCTCAAAACTTGTGCTGTAAGGAAAAGGCATGTGAATGATTTTTATTTATAGGCCCTTTCGATATAATTACAGTATCTAAAATTACAATTTAATTTGAAAAATTAATGTACTAAGAATTGAATTATTATTCCTAAGTATTTTTGGTCAAAGGGAGATTTCGTACCATGTGGAGGATTAGTTCTCCCTAAAGCTTAAGCCACAGTCAAACGCCAACAATGGGAGCAGTAAGATACAAAACAAGCCCAATGGCTCCCAGGATGACGACGTTATGAAGGGTTCCCGAGATAGGATTTACGAGGTTAAAGGCAGAGGGTTTGGTGTAACCTTGCTGTATTGTACACATTTTTCAGATATTGATGCAAATGGTTCTTGATTCCCACTGTTTACCCTTAGTCTGATTGAAAATCAAATTAGTGTTAGGGTTTTTTGTTTTTCACTTTCTGTTGTAAACTATATGTTGTTCTCACTGTGTATTGAATTTGATGGAGCCTTGGTGTGGTTTACGCGTCGTATTTTTTTTCCTTCTAATATATTGATCCAAATGGTTCTTACTTCTTAATATTTTCCCTTAATCTACGTGGTACTATGTTCCCTTAATCTACGTAGAAATCGAATTAGTATTAGTTTCTTTTGTTTTTGCTTTTTTGAACTGTGAGTTATGTGTTATTTTAGAGTTTCACTATGCATTGAATTTATGCATATAATAATGATGGTGGATTTTTTGCGGTGGAATTTTTTAGAAGTCAGAAGGTGGATTGTTCACCTACATGTTCATAAACATCGACAAGTAATCACTTAACTTGATCCTGTATTTCTCCCTCAGCTAGAAAGACTTTGCCATATCTTTGCTTCAGATCAAACCAATTAGAATTAGATTTAATTAACTGGAATGTGTATTATCGATATAGGGATTTATTGTTTTTTGTTTGTCTTAGTCATTTGATCCAATAGATTTTTCTTAGATAGAGAACAGATTTTCCTTAGATTAAATAATTATATTATTAAATATATAATTTATTGCATTAAACAATAATTTAATATTTAGAATAATAAAAAGAAAATAATAATTAAATATTTTTTAATTAATTTTTTTATCGTCAAAAAATTCCTACAATAACATTTCGATAGTAATTTGAATGTATGATATACATATATCATCAAATTTTCGTCGAAATTAACCGGCGATATACGAAATAAAATATTAATATCATTACCGTCAGTTTTGTTCGACGGTAAAAGATTCAATATGAACCGTCATTTGACCGCTATTACTGTCGGTTGTCACCGACTCTAATTACCGTCGGCTAAATGGATCTGATGGTAATAAGTTACCATCGAGGCTATTACCGTCGGTCAATTTGCCGACGGTAAGTCTGACGGAAAGCAAAAAAGGCCAACGATAATCGAAAAAAAATTCGACGATAACTCCGACGGTAATGAGTGTTTTTCTCGTAGTGATATTATTGTAAATCAATCCAAATTCATTAAGGAAAGGAAATATCAAAATTGCTTGTAGTAACTTTGAAGTATCCACATAGATGGGCAATATTTCCCTTCAATTTCCGTTGGCTGTGGAAGGAAAAGAAAAATGTTGGTGAATTTTGTCACTATTTCATCTTTCCTTGGATAACTCATAGGGAACTAAACAAAGGAATTTATTTTCTTCCACCCTATTTCCTTCATTTTCCTCTCTTTTCATCCTCTTTCCCTCTAACCAAACACTCTTTCAATGAAAAATAACTTACTACAAAGATGAATAATTAACGAAAAAAAGGTTATTAAGGATAATTTAATAAATTAAGCTAATTTTTCTATAAAATTAAAATTACTTAATAATTTTTTTTTATTTCTGTACGTTGATCTAAAATAATTATTATTGATGAACGAAAGTAGTATTTTACGGCTTAAATTTTGTGGGTTGCAGTACTTTTAACTTTCACTACTATAGAGTATTTTTATTGAAATGATAAAAGTGGGAAATAATTAAGGGAACAAAGGAAGACTCGTATATTACTCAATCAGCCAGCACCTAAAGATTTTTTTTCTTCTTCTTGAGTTGAAACAATTTATAATTGACGTACAAATCGCTATTAAATAGGTATAAAGTTGGGGAGCATGATAGTAAAAGAGCATATGCTATTACAAGATATTTTTCTACCTATTATTAAATCATGATTCAAGTCTTAAAAGTTTGACATGGTAAATTATATTATTATATTATCATTTTAAAAAGCAATGGTGCATATCTCTGTTTTATCTTCATGATTTGTACTAAAGAATGCCTATACCGTAATTAAATCTAAGATAAATTTCTTTTACCTAAAACTTATCCATTTTTACTGCCTACCAAACGCACCCTTACTCTATAACATAATCTCTAGTATTGATTCTCTCCATTGCTTTCTTTTCTTTCCAAAGAAAAAAGATTTATAGCCCAAGAGTTAATTCAGGAATGTTTTTATTTATTTATTATTTTTAACTTCAGGAATGTTATACGAACAGTTATTATTCGAGGTCGATCCGTGATTGCTGGACCACTCACTCAGTCTGCGTCTCCCATTTAACTTTTTTATCAATTCTAATTGGCGTTTGGGTTCTAAAATAATTTCTAACTATGCAAGCCCACACTATTTTTAAAAGTTTATTATGCTAAAAGAACTTCTTTTGCAAGTTGACAAAAAGTATTTTTTTCGCACCTTTCCAGTTAATAGTTACCACTTAAACATGCAAAAAAACGTGATTACTAGAGCCTACTGTGTAATCATGATATCCTTTCTTGATGTAAAAATTTGATAGCATTCTTGTAAGAACTCATTGAATAAATTATAGGTTATACAATCGTGCTTGAAGAAAACTCAGAGAGCTTGAGTTAAGCTATTCATTTCTCGATAGAAAATAAATCTCTTAAATTTAATTAAGTTACACAAAAATGCATATTGGTATTAGAGTTCTGCTACACGTACACCAAAAATCATACACCATACATATATACATAAAGTTTGTGTTTTAACTCATGTAATGTTTGTACACTTAATTAAGTATAGTTGAGAGTATTATTTACAAATTTGTAATGTTTGTGCACTCGTGAGAATAAAGTTTGTGCATTATTAATGTATATGTATGAGTGTATAAAATTGGGTGTACATGTAGCATTTTTGTTGGTATTAACCATGGGTGTACCCAAAAATAAGTTTCATGTTAGTAAAATTATTGTTAAACTATTGAAATTCTCTATTAATCAGATGATGATTAAATAATTCCCCTTAAAAATGATGCAATAAGTACATGAATAAAGGTTATTGAGAGATGGGTTAATTAAGTTTTTAGTCCCTGTAATTTGGTAAAGTTTGGTTTTAGTCCCTCAGTGTTAGTTTTAGTCTCTGTAAAATATCAAAATTTGGTTTTGGTCTCTATTGACGGTGAAAGAGTAACAGTGCTGACGTGTCACTTGACGTTGCTGACGGGGCGTTACACGTGGACATTCCACGTGACGGAGCCCATCTTTTTGGGTCCAACCCAGAACCCGACCCATTTTTAAAAAAAAATTAAAACCCAAAATCGTCAAATTTGCAGCACCCCTTTCATGACCACGCACTCCCCTTCCCCCACCGCATCATCTCCGACAAGCCGCCGTCGCCGCCGCACAAGCCGCCATCGTGCTCAGGGCCTGCTCTCTCTACTCGTGGACTCGCGTGCTCGCCTTCCTCTTCACGCGTCGCGTGGCCGTCGTGCCTTCAATCCTCGTGCTCGCGAGGCCGTCGTGCTCGGGTGGCCATCGTCGTGCTCGCGTGGCCGAGGTTGTCCTCGCGGGGCTGTCGTGCTCCCGTGGCCGTGGTTTCACTCAAATTGATTTGGTTGAACATTATTATATCTCTTTCCTTGTTACCTTTACGGACAAAAGATAAGGAATTGTTAGCCTATCTGTGTTCTGCAATCTAGGCAGATTCAATTGGTTGCCCTGCTTTACTTGGTTATATGTTCTCATGTTTTAGACTTTCAGTGTTCTGCAATCTATGCAGATTCAATTGGTGACATAGCTTTACTTGGTTATAATGTGGTGTTTGTACGTGAGCGGGTAAGATATATGGTGTTTTTGTTTTATTACTGATTTTATGTGTAGCTTGTTTCCTGAAGTGAAAGGTTGTCCAATCATTGCCCCCATGTATCTTTCATGGCAGCCACCACCATCACCACCTCAATGCCACCACGAGTCACTGCCCCACCACCTCCATTGCCCCCATGCCCCACCACCCATCACCGCCACCAACTTCTCTTTCCATGGCAGCGGCCGCGCAACTTTGTTATTGAGCCTTGAATCTGCTTTTGCAACCCAGCCCAAGGGCACGGGATGGCGGCGACGACGACGGCTGAGGCACGGTGGCGACGGCGACGGCGACGGGCAGGCCACGGGGACGGAAAGCGGGCAGAGTTGGGTGGAGAAGATGCAGGAGGTAGAAGATGGATTTGGGAATTTAGGGATTTGAATGGTTATTTTTTTTTAAAACTGGGGCGGGTCTAAGTGAACCGGGTTTAGGGCTGATGGGTGGGTGAACAACGGCCACGTCATCACCGTCATGTCCTAAACGTTAGCATGGAACAGGGATTAAAATCTCCATAGAGGGACCAAAACCAAATTTTCCCAAATTATAAGGATGAAAAACTTAATTAATCCTTGAGAGAAATAAATTTTTGAAACGTGTTATCTATATAAGGTAATGAGTGCATTATAAAAATAAACTAATTTCTATTAATAATTATTTTTATTTGAATATGGGGATTAGGGGAAATTTTGATCAAATAACAGGGATAGAACCATGTATTTATTTATGGATTAGTAGAAAATTTCTAAATTCTAGAGGTGACATATATATGTGTGTGTGCGCGCGCGCGCGCGTGCCCCGACACTGTTGATGAGAGCGTAAAATTACACTGTAAATTAAACTCATTCTAATTAATTAATTAGCACCTATTTCAGTTACCACTAAATACATGAAGTATTGCTAACCGAAATCAAACTGACTTATCAGCCGTGTAAATTACTAAATTGATGAGCTGAATATATATATATATATAGACACACACATATATATATATGGTATTATTAGCTTGCACGTATTAATTAATGGTTCCTTATTTTTTTTGGTAGATTTTTAATGTTTCCTTATAAAGTTTAGGATGAAATTCAAGCCAAAATATAAGGTTTTTTTTCCCTAACCTGTAAGCGGGGAATCATAATATGATCTTCAAATGGACTCCAAGCAACTCATCGGATGATTAGGGATAACAGAATATTATATATGATTCTGTTCTCTCATATAATTATTTCAATATCTTTATCCTTAATTTTATTAGGTATAGCTTATTGTTCATCCACCAATTAATGATTATTGTGTATAATCAAACTTACCCATATGCTTGATTAGCATACCATACTAGCTAGCTAATTTCACCAACTTCAATGCCTAAAGTATAGACATTAGTAGTACATTTAAATGCAAGAAAACTTAGCTATATATAGCAAACTCCAATTCCTATTTGCTTATTATTTCTTTTAATCATTAGTAGAAAGATTATATATTAGTTGACTACGAAAAGTTTACAACGATCGAATTCACTTTAATTTGAAGATCCACCAATTGGACACTTGCCTTTCAGTGGAAACTTGCTCATCATGAGTCCCGTATTCCCCCGCATACTCGAAACTTTCTTAGAAAACAAAGCTAAGAATATTGATGAGTTGAGTTGCTAAGAAGATACCTAGAAAAGCAATTCAACAATACACCACCCATAAATAAATATATATATATATATATACACACACACACACGTGTGTGTGCCTCACCACCTAGAGAAATGATATTACACTAGCGAAAGTGTAATTATTTAAAAAGTATTCAAAATAATTATTATAATAACATCACTCATGCGACTTACATATTTTAAAATTAAAAGTAATTAATGATATTTAAACAATTAAAAATTATAGACAACTAATAACATCTCATTTCACAAAATATATGGTTCCCGCATAGATGAAAAAAATATGATAGACCAATATTTTTTTTGTGAGAGGGTTATTAGTTGTCTGAAATCTTTAATTGTTCTAATACACTACTCTAAAATTATTGTTCCTTTGGCCTTTACTTATTCCTTCTTTATAAAGAAATAAATAAACAAATATAGTGAGAGTCACTACTCACTAGGGTGGAAGGCATGCTCTCCATGTATATGGGTCCACGTGTACATATACATGCAACTGAAATTGATGACTTCTCGTTGGTGAACTCCCTTATGAGGAGTAGCTTTATTTGGATGAAGATAAATATAGTTTCTTTTTGTGTGCAGCAAATGAGTACATTTAAAAAGGTGGGTGGAAAATGAGAGGAAAAGAAAAAGGAACTACTTTGAAGGCATGAGGCATTGAGTACAAGCTAATAAATAGGTTTGTATAAACTTGTCTTTTCTTTTACTAAATCTTTATTCAAAAACGTTAACCAAACAAGCTCAAATACTTTTTATGGCGTGACTTCAAATTTTAATTGTGATAAAATATTCTCTTTCTTTAGCTATATGATGTGAATTAAAAACCCAAAAAAAGAAAAGAAAAGAAAGTTTAATTTTTGTTTTAACTCACAGTTGAGTTAGTAACTCTTCCCAACCTTGTTACCTTGGTAAAAAAGAAATAGTTTAATTTCTAATTCGCAATTGCTATGCAAATAAAAAAAGCATGACAATCCAAACAAAATGTCCCCTATCATAAATGAACAAAATTGAAAGAAGAATGCTATAGAGTCTATTCCATATATACTTCAGGGTTCACATATCTCCATGAAAGTGACAAAACTACATGTAAACATTATTCAATTCAACTGTACCCCCATCAGAAAGCCATTGTTCTCCAATTAACAACCAAGAGAGGGGACAATCATAGACTATAAAAAAGTGACCTATCTGAAACATATAAAGACCACATTGTCCCCTTTCCCTTTGTCTTTTAACCAAACTCACTCAGCTTATAATGCTGATCGGAATAATTACCTTGTTACACGTTACACCAATAAAAACTTATCAGCTAAGCTATCTACATAAAAACATGGTTCTTTAATTTTTTGTTTAATATATACTATTATGTATGGAAAAGATAAGTAGTTAACTAATAAGTCCAAATTCAGTGGGTAGTAGGTCCACGTTAAGCATTAACGCCCACCAAACCTGATCTCAGCCATGAAAGATTAACTTATAAAAATTGAAATCAATGTCATAAGGTTTAACTACAATAAGACTTGAATTAGTTGATTATATATTTTATATGATGGTTTCTCATGTGTCAGTTTAAACAATTTTTAGAATTAAATTATCAAATTTTGTCATTATTTAATGTTCTAATATAATATATTAATGTGTCATATGTTTTAATATGATAAATTAATACTTTTTAATATAATATTTGTAAAGAGATGTATTGCAAGCTCAAATGGTCCTCAAATCTCTACACCTCTTATAAATTGGTTCTTTCAATGATTTAATCAATAAAAAGTTTGCTATATGATCATATAAAACATGAAATAACGAAATTTTTTTATGAATTTAGTTCTAAAAATTATCAAAAATAAAGAAAATTAATAAGAGAGGATATTTGTCTTATAAAACATGTGAGAAACCACTTAATTAAATAGTATAAATTATTTTTATTTATCTAGAGAGTGACATTGTCTGATAAGTTTGGTGTTAATTAATATACATGACATTATAATAGATGAGTACATCCTGCTATATGGCATAAAGGAAGCATCGAAATTGGTCCACTTTCCCTACCTATATGTCTTTTACCATTAGCATGTGATGCATTCACATATACACATGCAGTTGAAAATCTATGTTAAATGCCCCCTTTGCATTCTGCTGCTTCCCTTCTTGGAAAATATACTTATTACCCTGTCTCTATCTCTTAATAATAATTATAATCTCTGTGTTTGTGAGAGAGGAAAATTACATAAGAGAATGATGTTATGCAATTAATGTGTTATGTGGAGATGAGTGTATTTAGGTACTTGGTATAGAGAAAGTGACTGAGTGAGTGTGGTGCTGTTGTTCTAGCACCACGTTTCCGCTACTCATCTCTTTCATAGCCAAACTAATTGGGTCTATAATAGAAACATGCATCTATTGATATGATGTTAATTAAAATAATGCAATGTCTATTTCTCATTAAAAGCTAGAAGAAATTAAAATGCTCTTGTTCATTGTTTTGGTTGCTCAATCACTTTCACAAGCCCATATTCCAGTCATATCAAATAATATGCTGTTATTTGCACTTATATCACCTTTTTTCTTTTATTTTTTTCCTTTTATTTTATTCTTTACATTTCATGCACAATATATTCAATATTTTCAGTCTCTAAAATGAGAAATTCAGCAATGAAAACAATATTAATTATGCATGTTCAACAAAGTAATCGCAAAGCTTGGATAAATGTCCTAGAAAAACAACAGTTAAAGTCCCTCCAAGAATTTATGTAAATATTTGAAGGATTAAATATTTTTAAATAATGAATATGGGATATGATTGATCAATGAAAATAGTTTATAATCGTCCAACCTTATTTAAAAATTAAACTTAATTAAGTGACAAATTAAAATTAAATTTTAGTTCCTGCTGTGCTTGAGGCAACAACATACCAACCATAGACGGACCACAGGGAACTGTCGGCACTAGTAAACAACGTAAAAATTTTAGCAAGATTTTCCTTTCGTAATGTACCAATAAATTAATTCTAATTATTTATGTATACCAATAATAAACAAGATTGGTACTTTTTAGATAAAATTCATTTTTCTTAAAATGTCAATTTTATTTTCTACGAAATAACTAGTATTCTCTTATCAAATGTAATCTATATATCACAAAGGATAAAATATTAAATGCATATTCTTAAATAAAGATATTTAAAAACTACGTATTATTTAATTATAATTATTTTTTAATATGCTTTATTGATTTGAATTATATAATTTTAATTGATTTTAATTTTTCATTTAATTATATTTCTATATAAAATAAAAAGAAACAAATTATTATATATTTACATAATAACTACTATAATAGGGCCAAATTAATATATATCTCAAGTTTAAGTCTTGTGATTAGAACAAAAATTCATGGGAAAATTTCCACCCTTACAAGAGGGCTTGCAGAAGTTCAATCAAGACAAGAAAATAGTAATAACTATTGTGAATTTGCTATAACGATGCCGTTTATTTTAAGTAATCTAAGAAAATGGAGATTCCTTGTTTTCAAGGTTTATTATTGTGATATCTTGACTACGTCATAGTGAAAAGGAAAGCCCAAATCAAAACATATCATAGCGTGCATTGTCGTGAAAAGTAAAGCCCACAATATCATGTATTCTAAATGTGGTAGAGGTAAAATTGAATCAATTTTTAATGGTTGAATTTATATTTAGTGCGTCCATTTATTAGAGTTGAGTCTAATGGATTTAACTCTTTTTATCTATATTAACATCATGACATTTTAACTTAAAAGATTTTACGGAGATAACCATTCATTACCTGATCTCTTCTCTTTAGATTTGTGTTATTTTGTATACTCCTAAAATATTATATATCTTGTAAACTATTTTATTATTTATTAACATGATGTTTCACACCATATAATTATAAATAATACAAGAGAAATAAATGAATCACCTCAAGTAAGATTTTCTTATACTAACTTAAATTTTACGACACAAAATCTCCCATGAGAGAATTTATTAAAAAAAAAAAAAAAACACCCCTGCACCACCCCCACCTCCTTCTCCTTAGGCAGATATGCACCACCGTCAATCCCTCATGGGACCCACCGGCCAAAAGTTCCAAATACAAACTGAAGTGAAACTCAACAGCCCCTGCCAGCCCCCATGTTTTTTTAATTTTGACTGTTAACAACTTGAACATGCCGTTACCCCCTATGATTTCATTTATTTCACTATTATTATCATGTTATGTTACGTATAACACTTGGTAGCATACACTTTATGTTAGTTATCTCTACCCCATTGGACCATTTACCATTAGCAACAACGATATGATGGATCCAACCACCCCACACACCCAAACACTGACACCAACACAGTAAAATATCCCACCACCTCTTAGTGTCTCCCTCTTTGTTCCTGTCTCGTCTCTTCTTTGGTTTCCACGTTCCCTCACTCTTATTTTTCTCTCTCTCCAATTTCACTGTCCTTGCAAGTGTGAGCTCGTGTGTCCGTCACGGAGCTACTTTCCCATTTTTATTTTTTTTCGTTTTTCCTTAACTGAATCAATGTGACCACCTGACCCATCATAAACTTGGTTTATCAAGAAGAAAAAAAAATGTCAATTCATCCATTCATTATATCCACCAAAGGACTTACCTTTTTTCTCATTTCATACTTGTAACTTTCTTTTTCTTTTTGGGTACCGTTCATGTTATAAGTTTAATCACTTTCCCTCCAACAACCGCCTCTTTATATTTGCTTCTCTCTCTCTCTCTGTTTGGTGCTCTTTGGGTTCCTATTATAGTAATGCGGTGGTGGTGGCTGTGTGAGTTCCATGTAAAGTTGTGTTCTTTTGTGGTTTGTTGGGGATGGCAGAAGCAGAACTTGGGATTTTCTGAAGTGGGTCTCTCGTTTTATTGAAGATTCGAGTTTTTTTTTTTTTTTTTTTTGAGTTTGTGGAGTTCTGTTTTCAATGGATACCAAGGGGCGGCTAGTTGCTGGGTCACATAACAGGAATGAGTTTATTCTCATCAATGCCGATGAGACTTCAAGAGTGAGTGTTACAAACTTTGAATCTTTTGGTTGTATTTTGTTTCCTTCTTGCTCAAACTGCTATGAAGAAATTTCCAGCTTCTTGTTTAGTCCTCAAGATGTGCCTTTTTTTCTTTCTGGTGGATTTTCCATGCTGAATTTTCAGCTCTGTTTAGTTCTCTTGCATTCTGAGTACTGTCTTTCATTCCAAAATGAACACTTTGTACTTGCATACGAGTTTTCCGTTTTTCTCATGATAGTTGCTCGTCCCCCCCCCCCC
>QANU01115364.1:303325-326293 GCA_003254905.1 Nissolia schottii | reverse complement strand
GGGGGGGGGGGGGATAGAATGTTATATTTCAATCAGGATATGAAAACATGAGGTTAGGTGAGAGGAACAATATTGCCTATCTTAGTAGTTATTAGACATTACTATTACATGCTGATATGGTTAGGTAACCTACTATAACTGAAAATGCATCATTTGCAGTCATATATTCCCTTTCCTTGTTTGGCTCAAGAGTATTTGATTTGAACCTGTGTGAACAGAATGGATGAAGGCCGGCAGCCACTCTGGAGGAAGTTGCCGATTAGTCCAAGCAAGATAAATCCATACCGAATTATAATAGCACTCCGCATTGCTGTTCTCGGCCTCTTTTTTCACTACAGAATCCTCCATCCAGTCAATGACGCATATGCATTGTGGCTGACATCAGTAATATGTGAAATCTGGTTTGCTGTATCATGGATTTTGGATCAGTTTCCAAAATGGTGCCCTATCGAGCGAGAGACGTATCTTGATCGTTTATTGCTGAGGTAAGTTATCTCTCAAACTTCTTCCTCTCTCTGTGTGAAAGATTTGGTGTTTAATTATTCATTTATTCCATAGCTAATTTTTACAACTTAACAGGTACGAGAAAGAAGGAAAGCCATCTGAGTTAGCGGATGTAGATGTATTTGTTAGTACAGTGGATCCTATGAAAGAACCTCCACTTATCACTGCAAACACTGTTCTGTCCATCCTCGCTGTAGATTATCCAGTGGACAAAGTTGCGTGCTATGTCTCGGACGACGGTGCAGCTATGCTTACATTTGAAGCACTTTCGGAGACATCTGAGTTTGCAAGGAAGTGGGTTCCATTCTGCAAGAAGTTCAGCATTGAACCACGGGCTCCCGAATGGTATTTTGCTCAGAAGGTTGACTACCTTAAAGACAAAGTGGATGCAGCATTTATCAGGGAGCGCCGCGCCATTAAGGTCTGAAATTGTTGTTACAATGTCCTTTTGTATTTTGGAATTTCCACATAGGTGTGAAAAAATATGACTAGCAGAGAAGCCACATTTGTTGTTTACTTTATTCTTGTCATCTCTTAACCGATGATAAATTGCATTTGGTGTTGTCAATTTTGTTGACGCAGAGAGAGTATGAAGAGTTCAAAGTGCGGATTAATGCGTTGGTTGCGATGGCGCAGAAGGCTCCTGAGGATGGATGGACAATGCAGGATGGGACTCCATGGCCCGGAAACAATGTTAGAGATCATCCTGGAATGATTCAGGTGAGCACTATTATGTGTCAAAAATATCATCTTGAGTCTAGATTGTGAAAGTGCTGTGTCCTCTGATATTCAACTGTGATGTGCTTCTACAGGTTTTCCTAGGTCAAAACGGTGTTCGAGATGTCGAAGGAAATGAGTTACCTCGACTTGTATATGTGTCTCGTGAGAAAAGACCTGGATTTGAGCACCACAAAAAAGCTGGTGCAATGAATGCCTTGGTAGAAACCCCTCCCTCTCCTCTCTCTCTCTCAAACCTTTCAGATTTCTTGTGTCTTTCCATTTTCCTGAAATTTGCTTAACTTTGTCGTTTGTTTATTATAGGTGCGAGTTTCAGCAATCATATCAAATGCTCCGTACCTGCTGAACGTCGATTGTGATCACTACATAAACAACAGTAAGGCCCTTCGCGAAGCCATGTGCTTCATGATGGATCCTACGTCAGGGAAAAAGATATGCTATGTACAATTTCCTCAAAGATTCGATGGGATTGATCATCATGATAGATACTCGAATCGCAATGTTGTGTTCTTTGATGTAAGTAGGAGTGTATTCATGTTTATATCTGTGCATTACATATGTGCTTTGGTGGAAAAGTTAATCTTTGTTTCAATATATAGATCAACATGAAAGGCTTAGATGGAATCCAAGGACCGATATATGTTGGAACTGGATGCGTCTTCAGGAGGCAGGCACTCTATGGATATGATGCCCCTGTTAAGAAGAAACCGCCGTCGAAGACTTGTAACTGTTGGCCAAAATGGTGCTGCCCGTGTTGTGGATCTAGGAAGAAGAATAGGAAAGTGAAGTCAAGTCCAAAGAAGAAGATAAAGAGTAAGGATGTCACAAAGCAAATACATGCACTTGAAGATATTGAAGAGGGAATTGAAGGTAGGGAATACCTCAAATCGCCGAAGCCTTTTGTTTGGAAGCTTTCTAAAATACTATGCTGCATACTTTTGTTTTCTTTGTAAGCTGGTGAAACTTAGCAACCTTTTAATGTCACTTTGTGTGTTCCTCTTGAAATCCCAATTGCAGGAATCGACAATGAGAAGTCATCGCTAATGTCGCTGCTAAAATTTGAGAAAAAATTTGGCCAATCGCCTGTTTTCATAGCTTCGACGCTTATGGAAGATGGCGGCATTCCAAGAGCAGCAACTTCAGCATCACTACTGAAAGAAGCCATCCATGTCATTAGTTGTGGTTATGAAGATAAGACTGAGTGGGGGAAAGAGGTATATACGTATATATATGCAACAACTCTTTAATGCTGGAGTTTATATATAATTTATATATGTGCTAAATTCCAATTATCTTTCAGGTTGGTTGGATCTATGGGTCTGTAACAGAGGATATTCTAACAGGATTCAAGATGCACTGTCATGGTTGGAGATCTGTGTACTGCATGCCGAAAAGGCCTGCTTTTAAGGGCTCGGCTCCTATAAATCTCTCGGATCGTCTGCATCAGGTTCTCCGCTGGGCTCTTGGATCGGTTGAGATCCTGTTCAGTAGGCATTGCCCTATATGGTATGGATATGGCTGTGGCTTGAAATGGCTGGAGCGATTTTCTTACATAAACTCAGTCGTTTATCCCTTGACTTCGATTCCCTTGATTGCATACTGCACCTTGCCGGCAGTCTGCCTTCTCACCGGGAAGTTCATAGTCCCAGAGGTAAGGATCAAAACTGTATTACTCGATTTGATGGCATAATGTGAATGTTAAGTTTAAGATTAAGTACAATCTATAAACATAGAATGTTAATATGCTTCATTTTTCTTATCAACAGATTAGCAACTATGCCAGTATGATTTTCATAGCCCTCTTCATCTCTATAGCTGCAACTAGCATCTTGGAAATGCAATGGGGAGGTGTTGGCATACATGACTGGTGGAGGAATGAGCAATTCTGGGTCATCGGCGGCGCCTCCTCACACCTCTTTGCTCTCTTTCAGGGTTTGCTTAAGGTTCTGGCAGGAGTTAACACAAACTTCACCGTCACCTCCAAAGCCGCGGATGATGGAGAATTTGCTGAACTCTACATCTTCAAGTGGACATCATTGTTGATCCCTCCTTTGACCCTGCTTATCATAAACATAATTGGAGTTATTGTAGGCGTTTCGGATGCAATTAACAACGGATATGACTCGTGGGGTCCTCTTTTCGGTAAGCTATTCTTTGCTCTTTGGGTCATTCTCCATCTCTACCCTTTCCTCAAGGGAGTTATGGGAAAACAGGAAGGTGTTCCTACCATCATTTTGGTCTGGGCCATCCTTCTTTCTTCAATCTTCACGCTTCTTTGGGTAAGGATCAACCCATTCTTGGCAAAAAATGACATTGTGTTGGAAATTTGTGGGTTGAACTGTGACTAATAAATTGAAGTCTTAGATGGTTTGACATTTTTACACAGAAATTGTCTGCAGTATGCATAAAGTTTTGGTCCATGCAGTAGAGAGTGTGTTGGTGATACAGCCATTGCTACCAGAAGGGCAAGCATGGAAGTTGTATATGTAGATACAAAAGAGCCATGGTTAGAAACATTAAACATTTGATTAACAGTTTCATTATACATGTGCATTCAGTTGATAATGGTAGAGGAGCTAAATTGGTTGTAATTTATAATTTCCTTCTGAATAAAGGATCTCAAATTTGTATTAGTATTTCCATTTGTTGAAGAAGAAATGGGATCCTACATTGGTTTTGTTCTCTCTCTATAGCATTATTAACTTGAAGTCATTTTGATCCTACCTAGTACAAGTACTTTCTGCCATAAAAGGCCTAATCTTTTTGGGATATGTCGCTATCCAATAACCAAATGTTGTATACATTGAATGTTTCCAAAGAAAATAAAGTGCTGAAAGATTTAACTAATGGCCAACCACAACCAAATTTGTGTGCAAACAAAGTTCCTGAAAACTATCACCATCATAGCTTTCTGTATAAGCCAACTATAATTAAATGTATGCACTTTGTATTATTTGTGTTTTTTCTTTCTGAAAAGCATTTAGCATAGTACTTATCTCGTGAGAAAAAGTGGTCTAGAGGAAAACTACATTAATGTCTCGTGAAAGCTGAATCCAAATTTGATTTTAGAGGTCATTGTCTTGCAAACTTCCCAATTAAGCTAAATAAAGAAAAAAGGTGCGGTAACCACCATAGCCATTGTTTTCAAATCTCAATAGCCAGAATTAAACCAATCACCACTGGTATTCACATGTGGCTGTATCTAAATTTAACTCGAACTCAATTTTGGTATAGACAATTAAAGTCATGATGCAGATATGTAGCATCATGTGAGGAGTTTGTACTTGCCACCGAATTGTGATTCTACAGTGTTGTAGATTATTTAACGTAAACCATCTTCTTCACAATTGTCTAGATAGTGACTAAAACAAGGACGGAAAGACTTTATAGCGTTGAAAAGATATTGAATTTAGAAATAAAATAAAATTAAATTAAACATTAAGTGTTCAAAATACTCGAATAAAATTGTTCCCAATAAAATGATACATGCCTTTTTGTTATGGTTTAGGTCCGTCTTATGCAGGAAAGCACAAACATTGAGTGTTTGCCTGTGTTCTTGAACTAGAGAACTTGGGCATGTATATCATGAACAAGAAAAGAAAAAAACTTAGACAAATATTCTATCAATTTTTAAATCAAGAAATCAGACTTTTTCTTGAGATAAATATACACTTTTTTAAATTACTTATTTTGAGAAAAATGTCAATATTTCATTATATGATTTAAGAAATAGATAGAAAGAACTTGACTAATGTTTTGTTCACGAAAAATTCTCTCCAAGCCTTCTGGAACAAAGACCCACCGAATATTTCTTCTGATTTGGAGATGCTCGAGGAACCAATTCCTCCAGGGATGGAGATTCTTGCCAAGGAGGCACCACTTTATTTCGCTTTTTTCTTAATAATATAATTAAATCTCCATTGTATAGGGTTACATTTATAATAACTTTACTGATCTAATATAATGTGATAAAATTATAAATATAGTACTTTACAATGAAGAGATTTAATTATATTAAAATCCAAAAAATAAATAGAACGACTTAACAAGTACAGGAGGTTTGAGTGAAAATGGCTTAATTTGATTTTGATTTGAGTGAAAAATAAACCTGATCCGTTTAACTTTAATTAGGTTGGTTTGGTTTGGAATTTTTTTAATTTTTTGAAAAATTTGAATCAAACTGATTCCATCAATATCGAGTTGGTCTAGTTCGAGTCGCGGGCTCAAAATAAAAGATAAATATTTACATATTTTTAAAAGTTGAAGTATTGTAACAACTAAAATTAATTCATTAAATAAAAAAATTATTTTTAACAACTACAGATCATGGATTTTTTATTATTATTATTATTATTATTATTAATAGTCAATTTGAGTTATTTATTAAATGAGAAATAAATATGGATTAAAATTTTAATAAAAACATTAAATTATAATAAATGCACCAGATGACTTTTCATAATGCGTCCTCAATAAATTTTAGTGAAAAAATGAGAAATAAATGTGGATTAAAATTATAATAAAAATGTTATTTTATAATGGATGCATCTGATGACTTTTTGTAATGTGTTCTTAGAAAATTTTAGTGAAAAAAATGAGAAATAAATGTGGATTAAAATTTTAATAAAAATGTTAAATTATAATGAATGCACTCGATGACTTTTCGGAACGTGTCCTCAAAAAATTTTAGTGAAAAAAATGAGAAATAAATGTGGATTAAAATTTTAATAAAAACGTTAAATTATAATGAATGCACCTAATGACTTTTCGTAATGTGTCCTCTTAAAATTTAGTGAAAAAATGAAAAATAAATGTGGATTAAAATTTTAATAAAAATGTTAAATTATAATAAATGCACCTGATGACTTGTTGTAACGTGTCTTTAAGAAATTTTAGTGACAAAATTGAGAAATAAATGTGGATTAAAATTTTAATAAATATGTTAAATTATAATGAATGCCCATGATGACTTTTTGTAACGCGTCCTCAAGAAATTTTAGTGAAAAATGTGAATTAGTTTTTCATCCGTAATTCTCTAGATTGGTTGTAATGTTGTAACTATGCTCCATGAATTTACATGAGCTACCAAGACAAACTCATCAAATTTTAAATCATAATAGAGAATAAAACAAGGAGGAAAAGACGCTACTAGTAACAACATAGAAAAGATAGAAGAAAAAAAAATAAACAATTAATTCAAAGTAATGTCACATTTATTTGACCTTTGGACTTGATTTAAATACTTTTAATTAAAAAATAATAATAAAATTAAACATCAAAGTGCTAGCAATACTCAAACAACATTGTTTTCAATGGGAAGATATTTAACGGTGTGTTTGGTGTGCCACATAAGATCAGATTAGATAAAGTCTGGTTGTATTACACCTGATTATATAAGACCTAATAACGACCCGGGTCAACCCGGATTAGTCAAGGCTAAGTCTTGGATACCAGGCAGGCAACCTAAAAAAAATATAAGACCTAATAAAATTTTAATATTATACAATGTTTGGTGTGTCAGTGTATAAGATGATGTATTAATAAAATAATACTATTCAGTGTTTGGTGATACACTATATATAATTAAAATTATATTTTTTTATAAAAATATCATTTACTTAAAAATTAATATATTTACCTAAATATGTTGTATCAAATTAATTTTAAAAAAATGTTAATAAAAAAATTCAACAAATATGTAATTTTTCTTTTTAATTAATTTTTTTCCTAGTTGCATTCATAAAGTGTTTATATAGCAAATGATATACTACTTATAATATTATGAAAAGTTTAACAAAATAACATCATGGTCAAAACATCCACAAGCACCAAAAAAATAAGTTATGAAGTATCTCAACAACTACTATAGAACTTGTATTTTATTGTAAATCTAACTTTATTCTTGTTTCTAGATAATAATTTTTACTTAATGATTTGGATGCATTTCTCGTATTCTTACCAACTAGAACTTTAAGTCCATTTCTTCTATTAATTGCATCGCGTAATACCCTAGCATGTGAAGGAGAACCTTCCTAACCCGACAATACATATATAAATTTCATATCTCATGAGCATACTCCTAAGACATTTGTTGCAATTTCACCTTTTCAACTTCAATATCTCGATTTGTCTGCTTCAAGAACATTAACCTCAATATAAGTTCTATCTAAAGCCCCAAGACAATCCTAAATTGACAAAAAAAAAATTGACTTTTCTAACAATATCAAGTCATGTGAAAAGAAAAATAAAATAAATCTCAGGCTTCAAAAACTAATTCATAACTTAAACCATTTCCAAACATCGCCTGTGCAATTTTCAGGGACAAGATCGGGTGCACTAAGTAAACTTCCTTGCAACCTCATCATAGCATTTAACACTAAATTGAAGTGTCTACTAACAGTTTCCCCCAAACGTTGAAATTTAAACTTAATTACACGATTTTTAAAATGATGGGCTAGAATGTGCAAAAACATAGCAACTCTTTCTTCTATTGTGACCATAGTTATTAAAATCGCGATTTAACACGTAAAATCGTACGATTTTACGAGTTTAGGTTGTAAAATCGAGCTAACTCGCATGTAAACTCGTTTCTGGGTAAAATCGGGTAAACTCGGGTAAACTCGCATAAAATCGCGAGTTTACTCCCGAGTTTACGAGTTTACTCACAAGGCAGGTTTTTTTTATATTTTTTTTTTTTTTATTTTTAGAAACAAAACAAGTTTGATATTGTTTTCCATAACTATGAGTTTTTAGATTTAGGTCATTTAAGTATTTTAGAGTTATCATTTACAGTTGCGCCTACAATCGTGCTCCGTTGTGCTCCGTCGCTAATCCGTCGTATGTATTTCATCCTTTGCTCAGGGATCTTTCCCACCAGGGTGCGTGACCTCTGCATTGCTATTTGTGCTTTAGTGTTCTATATTGAAGACATCATCGTCACAAATTCGCTTCTTGTGATGTTCAGTAGTCAATACTATGTATTATGTTATATGTATTATGTATGAATTGAACTTAGAACTCATATATTTCATCTTTATTTGTGCTTTGTTATGGATATAAATGTATTTATGAATTTCAAGTTTTATTAAATATATTTTTGTAGCATAATAATTTTTTAAAATATTTTTTTAATAATAGGTAAACTCGTACGAGGGTAAGATCCTAGTTTACGATCGGAGTTTACAGAGGCTCCACGAGTTTACTTAAACTCACTAGTTTGATAACCATGATTGTGACCAACCCATCTTCCTTTAGTCTTCCCTCCACACGTAAAAGAGAACACAATACTTGAAATGTTTCAGTATTCATTCGAAATTGTTCCACACAAGCAACATTATCATCTATTAGCCTACTTATGAATACTGCTCTTGACTCTGCCCTCAATCTCGGTATTAGACATCGCCTAAGGTAGAATCTCTCATATTGCATTTGAGCATGACATATTTGAATATGACACAATACACATGACCATTATCTCTAAAGTGGTTTGTTCCATTAATAAACACATTGACATTACATTAAGAAACTCATTTATATCCTTTAGCCATCCATTTGGATCAAGTCCTTTGTTAGGATCCATGTCACCTAATAAAATATACAACACACTCTCAAATGTCTTAAAAAGCTTCAAATTGAAACAAACAATACATTTCAAAGAAAGCAAGCAATAATTCACAAACAAAGAAAGCAAAATATACTTCAATTAAAACAAGGTACACAGCTGATCGTGGTGGGAAGACGACGAGATTTTAAAAGAAAAAGAAATTTAATGGAGTCACCACCAATTTTATTCAAATTAGGAAAAATTGTAAAAACCTTTATTTAGAGAAAACTTGTCTGATTTGATGTTGGGTTCGAAGCCGATTATGCATAGGAAAAGACAAAAACTTAATTTTGCGGCACCCCTAATATATCCGTATAAACGATTACCTTAATTAATCATACAAATTATTTATAACCTCTAAAAGAAAATTAAGAAAGTTTAAATTATCAAGTTGTCGTAACTCAGATACTCCAAAACTAGTTAACAAGTCATCGCGACTTAGTTAACATTCTTATTATTAAAACATGTTCAAATAATTTTTTTTACAAAGAAATAAGTAATTCGTTTAAAAAATAAATAAATAAAATTATTTACACATGAGACAAAATTTATGAAAATTTAATTTTAGCTCGACCTGCGTTTCTACGTATCCTCTGGTGTAATGAGAAACTCAAAACCACATAGTTCTCTCTAAAAAATATTTGTGTGTTAATTAATTTAAAAAAAATAGTTTTAGAGCATTGAGTTGTCACAATAAAAATACTTTTAAAACACAGGATTAATAAGCCGTCACAACTCTGTTAACCAATTTATTTTTATGTCAAAATATTTATGTATTAATTAAACTAAGAAAACGGTTTAGAGTATCAAGCTATCATAACTGGAATGCTCTAAAATGAGCTAACAAGTCGTCACGACTCAGCTAACATTTTTTTATTTTTATGCCATTCCTGATTCCTCCCCCGTTTTTTCCATTTATATTTTTTACAGCAAACGACAATAATAAAGAAAAGCTGTTTTGGGCCCAAAACACGCGGCCCAAATGAAAAAAAGGAATAAAATTAAAAAAAACAGATCAACAAACAAAGTAAAAAACTTCACCCCAAAACATACAGCCCAGACAAAAAAAGGAATAACAAAATAGCAAAAACTAGATTAGCAAACAAAAAATTTTAGCCCAAACATACGGCTCAAGAAAAGGAATAAAAACAAAAACCAGCAAAACAAAAAGACAAGCAACAGCCGCCTTGGCCCACTCCCACTCCATGTTGCATGCGGCCACCATTCTGCAGTGGGCCAAGGCTGATGTCCTCTTTTTGTTTTTTCAATTTTGGTTTTTTTCCTTTTTTTCTATTTTTGATTTATTTTCTTGTTTTCTGTTTGGGCCAAAAACAATTTTTGGGACCAGACTTAAAATAAGAAGATAAAGAAAGAAAGGGAGAAAATAAAAATAAAAGGTAAAATAAAAATAATAGTAAAAAGAAAATGGCGTTATTCACATTTACTATCTATGATATTCCATTTTTAAAATATAGTAATTATATTGAAGCACTAAAAACAGGCATTGATCTATTATAGTTGTATCTTGGTTAAGACACTTTAGAAGAGAAAATTTTTAATATGTTACATAATTCTATTTATAATAAAATTGAAATTAAAAATCTATTTCAGTTTATATCATTTTAAGAGTAAAAAGATTAGAAAAGATTTAATAGAAGGATAATAGTACTTTTTTCTTGGTAGCAATTAACTAAAATCCAAAAAGCAAACAAGGGTTTCGTTGATGTCTGACATAGAAAATGTGAGTAAAGGTATTGTCATATCAAGTTCTAGTTAGTATCATTAGTTAAAAATTTGACTATCATAGACTGCCTGATATCACATATATTATGATCCATTTGATATCACATATATTATGATCTTAATACAATTATAACTAGCATGTTCTTGAAAATAACAAATTAGCAATTTTAAACAACAATTAAAATATGAAAAAATGGAAAGTTTTTAATTTTCATCATTACATAAAAATGGAAAAGAAATCACTTAGAGACCCATTTGTTTTGAAAAATTCAAGGGCAAGATATATAGCAAGTTATGCAACAAGTATACTAATCATAATTTTAATATTAATTTTATAAAAAAGAAACCAAATTGCTAAGAGAACAAGAGCATCTTTATAAGCTCCATTAACACAGAATATTATTGCAGACTTTATGTCAATCAATGGAAAAACACTACATAGTTTGGAAGCTTAAAAACATTTATTTATTTAATGAGTTTGTCTATTGTTTGCTAGAAAAGAAAAGAATAAGTGCAAATCAGAAACTGAAACCACATCACATTGAAAATTAAATTAAAACGCACTTGAAAATTAATAAAAGTGTGAAAGGGAAAAATAGAGCGCTTCCTCAAATGAAATGTGTGAATTGTAAAATACCTGAAAATTGAATGTGAGAATTAGCAACAATTAAGAATTTAAAAAAATTAAGAAAAATGTGCAAATCGAATCTGTTTCGCCCCACAATTCCATATCATGTCTGTGACAATGGAAACAAAGGTAGAAGCACGAAGACACAGGTGCGAAGACGTAGAAGGGAGAATGAAAGAAAATGTATTGACTTATACATCAAACGCCTAATCAAACCTCCCTGGTTAAATTATCCATTAAAATGATGTATTAAGGGTCATTAATGTATAAGTTTATATATTACAGTGTGCGCCAAACAGACCATAATGTATTGAATTAACTTATCCAATCTAGCTTTACACACCAAACACAAGAGTTAGGTGCAGTTTGTGATAGGCTAGTGATATACTTCAAAGAAAATAGCTATGTTTAGGAATAGGTGAAGGGAATGACTAATACTAATGGAAGAAAAGAAATAGGCAAGGAGTAAAGCATACCAAGATATGTTATTCTTTAGTTTGGATATTTAATGGAAGAGAAATGTATCCATTCATTCCTTGATCCCCACTTTGGAGATGTGGTGTTTGTGATATAGAGAACATTGGTCTAACGTTGATACCATGTGCTCTGAATCCTGATGAATTCATTGGTGCTGAGGACACTATTGGGAAAAGACCAATGTGACTGCTGATCAATTTCAAAGTGAGGCCAAATTCATCTATATACGAAGTTGTCACCAGCTCTTTACAATTGTTCAATGACCAATAAAGAAAACCATCAAGAACAAACAGTAAATTGTATCCTCCTTAATCTTGGTGATATTCATATTCAAATAAAATATCAAAGCCATAACAATATTTTATGATCACATATACTTGTGTAAAATCCTTCAAGCATTAAAAAGAAACATAAACTTGTGGTGATTTTTCTCTCAACATAAAGTACCACGTTAGGTTAGAACATCGGTTTTTAAAACAAGTAACCGTTAAAATTACAGTAGAGAGCACAAAAGTCACTTATGTTGAAGATCTTATGAAGCCTACCTCTTAGGAATCTCTAGGGGTGGGAATAGGCCAAACGGCCGCTAAGACTCGAACCTTAGGATCTTTACCATTCACAGTAATACTTTATCCATTAGACTAGCATTATTTTTTGCAACATTTTATGCAATCACATTTATTAATATAATTTTATTATTTAATTTATCTTTTTAAAAGAAACCATAATCTAAAGAGTCCCTAGGACTCTCCCACACTCACACTTTGAATAATGTAAGAGAACTTTGCTGGCATTTTCCTTTTTGTCTTTTGTTGTTAAAATGTCATATATCAGTGATAGATCTGCCTGTGTATTTTTTTTATCATAAAAAAAAATTATTTAAATAGGGAGTGTGAGAGAGTCTTAGGGACTCTTTAGATTAGGGTTTCTTTAAAAAAAAATTAAATAATAAAATTATATTAATAAATATGATTGCATAAAATGTTGTAAAACGTAATGCTAGTCTAGTGGATAAGGCATTACTGTGAATGGTAGAGGTCGGCCTGACATTTGTGAGTAAACAGATTGGCCTGACAGGCTCCAGGCCAAGCTAAAAAATTGGCCTATAACAGTTAATAGGCTAGGCTCAGGCCGAAGATTAATGAAACAGGTATGGCTTGCTCCCACCCCTATTCATCTCTTGATGAAGTGTCTATAAATCAAGATTTGAAACAAATATGAATTTAATTCTTATTATAAACAATCACGTGTTTTTGATGTGTGTGTTTATCCATTTGAGTGATTAATTTGTGAAGACTGAATAAACTTTTCATTGACTAAATATAGTTTTTCTTAATAATAAATTAAACTGACATTTTAAGACACCTGAAGTGATCGTTTAATTAATATTAAGATTAAGATAAGAGGAATTCACTTCACCAAGTGGATAAGTTGCCAAAAACTGGCCTGATGTCCAAGCTGAATCATTCAAACTAGATGAATTTGCCTCATTTAGAAACTGCTCAGTAGTCAAATTAGTCTTTCCTTTAGTGCCCTTAGCACCAGCGAATATAGTTGTTAAACTCTCGAGTTAACTCGTAAACTCTAACGAGTTTATGATTTTACTACACAAAACGAGTTAACATTTATTTAAACTCTTTTTTGGTAAACTTGTAACTCTCAATTCTACTGGCGAATTTATGAGTTAAAATCTACTTACGAGCTTGCGAGTTTACCTCAAAATGTATAAGTTTTGTAACTTTGTTAGATGCTTACCTAACTTTGTTTATATTATATAATATATATTGAGTTTATTTAGCTAATTTCATATATTTATCGTAATTGAGCTGTGTTTTATTGAACTATAAAATAATACAAATATTAAATAAAATATGACATAACCATTAAGTTTTATTCATTAAGGTGTATTTTATGATATTTCTTTCATTAATTTAATTTAAAGTTAACATTATTCAATTTTAATTATAAATACAATATTTAATCAAGTTTAATTCCTAATTATATTGTTTATAACGTAATTTTTTACGTATGTAAACTCATACGAGTTTATGATTTGAGTTTGCTAAGATTACATGAGTTTACTTGAACTCTCGAATTTGACAACCTAACCCGGGAATGTATCAGGGCACATGGTATCAACGTTAGATCCACTATTTCCTAGATCACAAACACCTACTTGAACATTGTCATCTGAATTGTAAACTTCTTCCATCCAATGGTCCTGTGAGGAAACTTGTGAAAGTTTCCCATCATTTGTGACACCGTCATTAGGTATTGTAGGCAAAACCTCCTGAATGTTATCAAAGTTCTCCTTCTTTTCCCTCGCTGAAGCTTCAAGGGGTTTGGTGAAAAATCCAATGGAATCCTCTGAATCTGCAACTGGACCTGGTTCTTAACGTGATGGCAAAATCACCTCACAAGTAGTATCTGCATGCGTAGAAAAAGGTGCACAAAATTTTAAGTGCATTGACATTATGTTTAGTTTTTAAGTGAGAATATCTATAATTGATTATGGGGACTTAGAAGTGAGAAAATTTTCATTTTTAGTTACTACCATAATCAATTCTAAGTGTGCCCACATGAAAATTAATCGTGCACTCAATGGATGAGCTACTATGTACAAATGAAATGGCCATAACAAAAGAAAAATTATTTTACTTGAAGAAACAATTTGGTCAATATGAATACTTCTGTATGATCCTTGAAGCCTATTGGTGCCATCTTGTTTTCCAGCTTCAGCTTCGCCATTTCCAGTTCCATAATCATTGTCATGATTATGACCACCATATTAGTTAAACCCAGCAACGTAAATGAAATTGAAAAATATAAAAACAAATTTACATGAAGAGTTAGAATGGGTAGTAAGTTAAGAACCTTGAGGAAAAAGGAAAGCTTATCTGCCATATCTTTGTTCTTGAGATTTGCAGGGATGCCATGTTTCTTGCACAAAGACACATTAATCGCAATGAAGAGGAAGCAACTGCAGATGCGATGCAAAAGGGATGCCATGTTTCTTGCAGTCTTTGTGCTTCCTCTACAAATATTATTACCTGGTATTTTTTATTTTATTTCAAAAATTATATTAATCGTAATAAAGTTTGAATTTAATAATTTTCATGCCTATACAATTAATTTATGAAAAATAAATTCTTAATTTAAATCATGTGAATTTAGAAATTCATTAATTTTAGTTGGTTTTCAGAGCTTTGATTTTTTTTTTTAATTATTTGATTATAAAATTTGTAGTCTTATTTATTTACGCTAGGGGTGTTCATGGGCCGGGTTGGCCTTTACCCGAACTCTATATTTATACCGGTCCAATTTTGAGGACCTAGACACGATCCTAAACCTGATAGACCCGATCATCTTTGGGCTGAGTTAAAATTCGGATCTGGACAGAATCAAAAAAGGGAAAAAACAGGTCAAAACTATCTCAAACTTCAAAATAAAAAATAACATCCATTAAAAAATAAAGTTGAAAAAATTGTAAACTAAATATTATATTTCCTAATCCTAACTAAACACTAATTAATTTCAAACACTACAACAAAATAACATAAAATTTATAATTTTAGCATTCTCATCCAAACTTCCATAGTTTTAATGGAACATAAACAACAAAAAAAATAATAAGTGCACTACAATAGATTTCTACACACCAAAGTAGATATAGTGCACCACAATATGGGATGGGATGGAAAGAAAATAAGATTTGCATAATATAGTAGTGTATGCGGTTGGGCCAGGTGATCCGAGACTAAACCCAAATCTGATATAAATTAAAATTAGATTTTTTATTTTTAGAGTTGTTTAAAATAGGGTTTAATTAAAATCAGGCTCAATTCGACTCAAATGCATCGGGCCGGTCCAAGTTAGCGGCCCAAACCAGATTATGAACACCCTTAATTTATGCATTACATGTATGTGTTTTAATAGAGATGATAAATTAATCTACTCAACAATTATAAAAGGTAAATTTACATAAAAAATCCAAACTTTATTTTTATATGGTTTTCAAACTAAAAGTATTTATCAAATCATTCTAATACTCAAAAGTAAGACATTGATGCTTTCCGTTTTCGTGTGCTAGATATCTTGCTTTCAAATATCAGAGAAATGCTTAACAGGGATTGGGAGATGCGTGTTTGTCATATTTCTCGCTCGGTGAATGGGGTAGCAGATTGGCTTGCTTATGAAGGAGCGCGTGAGCTAGTGTTTGTTTCTCTTACATTACCAGAAAAAATGAAATCAAACCAATTTATTCTAATAGAATGAAATTAATTTTTTTATAATTGAGTTTTCCAATTTTATTTGATTTAATTTTTGGTCAGGCAAGCTATCCTTTTGTTTTTTCGTCTTCATTTTTTGGGCTTTTCGGGCCAATGCGAGTCAAGGCCCATCCCTAAAATGAGTAAAAATGTGAGCCCATAAGAGAAGGCACAAAAGAGAGTGTGCTATATAAAGGACGCGGAGATGCTAGGGTTTTAGCCTCACTGAGCTCTCGCCTTTGCCAGCCATTTCACTCGCCGCTGCAGGAGCTACTTCAGGTTCTCCTTCCTCCTCTCACCTCATTCCACATTCTCGCTTTATTCAATTATTCTGTTTCTCTTGATTTCAAGGTTTTCATGTGAAATTATGCATTATATCAATCTAATTTGATATTTCTGATATTTCTTTGTTGCCACTTTCTGTGGTATAGTAGCATCATTTGTGTTTTCAAACCTTCAAGCTGATGATATTTGCTTCACTATTGTCGCGTATAACGCATCACTGTTTACTCTTGTTCTCATATCTGAGCTAATTTATCCTTTTCGTTTTTATTATAATTTTTAACGGATGTTTTGTTGATTTTGTTTTTTGGATTATTGATCTGAGCTGAATCTTATTTTTGAGCTGAGTCACCTTGTTTTGTATTTTTACGTTTTTAATTTTGTAGTGTTGATTTTGAAGGAGGGGAAGGATGTCTCACAGGAAGTTCGAGCACCCCAGGCACGGGTCTCTGGGATTTCTCCCAAGGAAGCGTGCTGCTCGTCACAGAGGCAAAGGTGCATTTTATCGTTCATTGTCATTACTTACTAATTGGTTTTGTGTTAGTTATTAAAAACAATGTAGCATCATGAATATGAAAAGCCATGATTTGTTATTTTGGAAATGATTTTCCTGTTATGAGGGAATGATATTGTCCCATTATAATTATTGATTATGATTATTATGGTTTTTCATGGAGTAGTTTTTGGAGGCTGTATGGTTATAGACTTGTAGTTCATAAATTTGTCTTAGAAGCAGGGTTTTAATAGTTCTGTTGTAATTTTAAGGCTATTTAAAATTTTGGAATATGTTATCTCAATTTAAAGCTGTAACCCTTTTGTATTGCACTTTTACTCATGCAGTGAAGGCTTTCCCCAAGGATGACCCATCCAAGCCACCCAAGCTTACTGCCTTCTTGGGTTACAAGGCTGGTATGACCCACATTGTCAGAGAGGTCGAGAAACCAGGATCAAGTGAGTTGAATTTACATTGACACTTCTATGTTGTATATAATAAGATATTGTGTTTGTGATTTGTTTTTCCAATTGCTATCACTAAAATGTTTCACTGGAGTAATCAAAAAAGTAATTTGATTTATCAATAATGAAGTTTTTTGAGTTAGTATAGTTTCTCATTCTGATTTAACCTTCTCTGGACAATTAGTGTTTTGGAAGACAATGGTTAATGTCCTGCTTCAATGTTATTTGAACAGTTGCCATAATGCAAGGAATGTCTCAGTTTTCAATGTATTTTGGTGTTTTTTTAATTGATGTATTCTGCAAAATTTGATTCTAGTTTTATAATTCTGGTTGTTTTGCATCATTGTGTTTTCCTTTGTTTTTCTAATTCAACATGTATATTTTTTTATCAGAGCTTCACAAGAAGGAGACTTGTGAGCCTGTTACAATTATTGAGACCCCTCCAATGGTCATTGTTGGGGTAGTTGGTTATGTGAAAACTCCCCGTGGTCTCAGAACTTTGAACACTGTATGGGCTCAGCATTTGAGTGAAGAGATCAAGCGTCGGTTCTACAAGAACTGGTGCAAGTCCAAGAAGAAGGCTTTCACCAAGTACTCCAAGCAGTATGAATCTGAAGAGGGAAAGAAAAGCATTGAGACACAGCTTGAGAAACTCAAGAAGTATGCAACTGTTATCCGTGTCTTGGCTCACACTCAGGTACTACCTCCATGTCAAATTGACTATTCATTTCCCTTATTTCAGTATATATCAAGTATTAGGTAATTCTATTAAATGAAGTTGTGTTTCAGAAGACAGTGGTTAATGTCTCTGCATATGTTCTCTTCTACTTCACAATTTCATCATTTAGCTCTTAAATGCTTTTAACTGGGGCTCTTTTTTGTTTCCTTCTTGAATTGAGGATGATGAAATTCATTTGCTAACGCAGCTCCATAGAATTATGGTGCTATGAGCGGCACTTTCCACACGAGATTTCTGACTCTAACTGGTTCTTATTTCTCTGTAGCATCTTTTGTCTGTGAAGGATAGCTTTGCTGTAGTGTTATAATTTTTTAATACTTGTACTTTTTATGTTGAATTATTTCATTGTCATCCAAAATCACTTAGTCAACGTTCCCATTTAATACATGTTATTAATATTAGTCTGCCTTTCTTCATCTCAGATTAGGAAAATGAAGGGGTTGAAGCAGAAGAAAGCCCATATCATGGAGATCCAGGTTAATGGTGGTACCATTGCTCAGAAGGTGGACTTTGCATATGGTTTCTTTGAGAAGCAGGTTCCTATTGATGCTGTGTTCCAGAAGGATGAGATGATTGACATCATTGGTGTGACTAAGGGTAAGGGTTATGAAGGTGTTGTAACACGTTGGGGTGTTACGCGCCTTCCCCGCAAGACTCACAGGGGTTTGAGGAAGGTGGCTTGTATTGGTGCTTGGCATCCTGCCAGAGTTTCTTTCACTGTTGCCAGGGCTGGTCAGAATGGATACCACCACCGTACTGAGTTGAACAAGAAAATCTATAGGCTTGGCAAAGTGGGACAAGAGACTCATACTGGTCTCACTGAGTTCGATAGGTGAGTTACCAACTGATTTTGTTTTGCTGACCTGCAAGTATCTATTGGACAAGTTGAAATTTAAACTAAACTGATTGAATTTGTTTTTATGAGCCAGGACTGAGAAAGACATTACTCCAATGGGTGGCTTCCCACACTATGGTATTGTGAAGGAGGATTATCTCATGGTCAAGGGAGGCACTGTTGGTCCCAAGAAAAGGGTTCTCACATTGCGCCAATCCCTTCTCAAGCAGACTTCACGTGTTGCACTCGAGGAGATCAAACTCAAGTTCATCGACACATCGTCAAAGTTTGGACATGGTCGCTTCCAGACAACATCAGAGAAGGCAAAGTTCTTTGGACGCCTCAAGGCATAATCATGCTAATTGGGGTTGGAGTTGCTGCTGGATGGTGTCGCTAGATTTATATTTGGCTACCGCATTTTATAAACTTTAGTAGTGTTTTTCAATTTGACATTTGTAAGTCATGGATCCTTGGTTAGTTGGGTTTTTCTGTTATGTGGCTAAACTTTGTTTCAAGGGAGAGCCCAAAGTACTTCAAATTTTGTTTATTTATGGTTGCACCTTTTATTTTTAAATCTTGGTTTGGTTTTACAATAGCCCGTGCTTTAGTATTTCCGTTGTTGTTTGGATGTTTCGTGGGAGCTTTGGTGACTGTTATTTTCATGAAATGTCAAAAGCGATGAGTACTGTCGAGTCGATATTAAACAATGGTAAAGAACGGTTAAATTATTGCTTCAATTGATAAATTTATTGGTTTTGGGAATATTTTTTGACCTTATCTAGTATTAAACCCCCTGAAGTGTATGATTCTTGTAAATCTTTATTAACTTTTAACGATTAATTAAGTTTTTTTAAAAATTTATTTTGCAGTTTTTTTTTCTCTAGAAAATAAGAAATATACAACACTTGGCTCTCTCTTCGACGACTGACTCTTGATATGGAGTGTTGTAGCTGAGGTGGGTTGGTATATTTGTGATGACGATCAAGTCAATCCCCACAATCTTCTGCACCAGTTTTTGCCACTCGAATCATTGAAGGAACAAGAATTCGGCAATGCAATAAATTTTTAACAGTTAATGTTGCACTTCCCTATTTCTAGAAAAATCTTTTAACTTTGTATTAGAAGGATAGAAAAAAAAGGGGCATGACCAAAATATAGTAAATCATGTTTAGAAGCAAGTGATTGGTCTACCATTTCTTTGTTTCTCAAACTTCGCAATCCGCTATTTCTATTTCATTCTATTATTATGAGTGTCACTTGTATATCATGTGAAAAAAAAAATGTATTTAACCATAGAATCCGCCAAGAAAACTAAAAAAAATTATCAACAAAGGATTCTGTCACTTATCAAGCCTTTCCAAAACAATGTAACAATTCCTTTCAATTTCATCATTTGCAAACCTACCCATTTTATTATGCTGAGTTACTTATTTTGTGTCATGTAAATGCCTCATGAACACTTACGAATTACAATAACTCCTAACTGTATTAAGAAAAATACCTAGAAATATAAGATTGATTTCTTTTTTAATCTCCCATCTTTAGTGAGCTTTCTAATATCTTTTTTTATAAACTGAATTATATGTTGAAGATAGTGTAATAGTGGGCTAAGGCTACCATTGTCCGCCACCATTTTTGGACCATTCATTGTTACCCCAAATAACTAAAAAAATAACTTTCACAAATTACAAATCAACCACCCTCTTTTTCTTCTCCTTCCTCTCCGCTTACCCTACAACTTTCACAAATTATAAATCAATCCCCAATTCCTCCTCCCTCTCTGTTCCTCTCCCTCCGCCTCACCGGGATTGGCCCTCCCTCCTCAGACCGCCGCGACGCCCTCCGCGAAACCGGCCTCTGCCTCACCGAGCTAGCCCGCTCCGTCAACGTCCGGTTCACGTTCCGCGGTGTGGCGGCCTCGCGCATCGAGGACGTGGAGCCGTGGATGCTGAAGGTGCGGCCGGAGGAGGCCGTGGCCGTGAACTCCGTCATGCAGCTCCACCGCCTCCTTGGATCTGACCCGATCCACGGCGGGTTGACAGGCATACCTGGAGAGATAGATTTGCAACGTGGTGTGCTGCGAGGGCCCGGCCCGGGTTGAGAGGCACGAGCCTCTGGCTCAATTGAAGGCCCGGATGGAGAAAGGCGGTGGCGGCGTGGGCGGCGTAGGAGAGGGAGAGGAACAGAGATAGGAGGAGGAGGAAGAGGGGTTTGACTTATAATTTATGAAAGTTGTTGGGTGAGAGGAGAGGAAGGAGAAGAAAGAGAGGGGTTGATTTATAATTTATAAAAATTATTTTTTTGAGTTTTTTGAGGTACCATTGAATGGTCTTAGAATGGGGGGTAACTATGGTAGCCTTAGCCGTAATAGTGTAGCCCAAGTTCATATCTAATGAGAGAATCAAAAAATCAAATTCGTTATAACAAAAACTTAAGAGCACCATGTCAATTGGTATATGAGCCACTATTACCAAATTTTCAATATTACAAGATATTGAAATAACAATGTCCATTAATATGTTACCAAAAAAAATGCTTGTCAATATTTATATTATGTACACTATATTACTAAAGTCCATCACATTTGGTAAATAATTGAGTTCTTTAAACATTTAATTAAGAGTTTAATTATTGATGGGGTGCAAAAAAAAATCTCTTTTTATAAAAGATATAAATACTTTAATTATCTTTAAGAGGAATTAATCGTTGTTGCAGCAACAAAGACCTTTCGAACGGAAAAAAAAATTATGTACCCTATAAAACAATTCTTTTACTTAAATTTAGCATTTAGATTTGAACAATTATCAACTTAAATTTAGCATTTAGATTTGAACAATTATCAACTTAAATTTCTAGTTTGTCACATTGTTTAGAAAATCTTTTTTTGGTGAGTCAGAGAATTGAAGAGAAGCATTGTTTAGAAAATCCAACTACCATAATCACACAATAAAATGTTATACTTGTCAAAAATGACTTTCAGCGACTGAATTTTGATATACTGTCTGAACATAATCTAAAAGTTATCATTGAGAGTTTAGAGTTGTATAAGTAAATTTTCTAAAAGCGATGTGACAAAGACACAACTAAGTGATAATATGAAATAAATAACCTTAATAATAAAAATAAAAAACTAAACTAATAAAATTACAAGAAATGGAAATTGGATATCTTGATTGAGTAGGGTGCAAAGTGTAGGGCCAGCCAAGCATGAATGGCTCCAACTCAAGAAAACCAGATTGGATAAGTTTTGGTTAAGTGGATGCGTGTGGTCCCAAATAGGAGTTTTTGTGTAGCGTCATATATCATATACGTTTCTCATTATACATATAAATATATAATTATACTTCAGTTTTTATTTTAGAAAGACTGGCTTTAAAACTTTAATGTGTGTAATTAGGAGTATAGTATTTAGTAAAATAATTTTTGGGTGGTCCTTAAGCACAAAGATGAATATACTCCCAATCACATGTTGAATGATATCTCACATTTAAGTATTGAATATTTTCAAAATGGAAGTCAAAATATCAATTTGATACACTCCGATTATAGAATAATTTCTCATATTTAATATAAAGGTTTGTAATTATAAAAAAAAATTCTTGTACTAAAAGTCGACAGAAATTATTAAAATTGAAATTAGAATTGGTAGTAGGTGAGATCAATTGTCAGAAGCATTCATTATCACCTATATAAAATTTAGCTTTATCTAACTCATCAAAAAATTAAGTTAGACCAATATTTTTCTAAAAGCCTTCTTAACCTAAAAGACTTACTCCTAATTTATAAAAAAAATACGCTATTAAACTTTATTTATAAAATGTATCAATATTATATATATTTATACAATTCAATAAAAGAGATATGAAAATAATTTTCTTTTGATATCCATTTTTATTTGTCACTTTTATTTTTATGATTATCACGTATAATAATTACCATTTATTTATCACTTTTATCCTTATGAATACCATTTAAAATAATTATTCATTAAAAAAAATATTTCATGAATGTAAATCCACAACAATTATGTTATTATTATTTATCAATTATTTTTTTATATATGATTAAGGTGACTAATCTTTTTACTAATTTATAAACATTTTTAAAAATAAAATAATTAACCCAAGAATTTAAAAAACTATATATATATATGTATGTATATATATATATATATATATATATATATATATATAT
>QANU01115364.1:265560-301457 GCA_003254905.1 Nissolia schottii | reverse complement strand
TTTTTTTTTATATTTTATTTTTCCTTTGGTTTTTATAGGTTCATAAGCAATGGCTGAACCTTCCAAGGTCATTCATGTTCGGAACGTGGGGCATGAGATATCTGAAGTACTATCTCTAATTCTCTCTCTCTCTTGGTTGATGACTATGTTATTTGTGTTTGCTACTTCTGTTGAAAATATTATAATTTCACTCTCCTTTGGTTGCAGAATGATTTGCTTCAGCTGTTTCAGCCATTTGGAGTCATAACAAAGCTTGTGATGTTGCGTGCCAAAAATCAGGTTTCATTTTTCATGCCTTTAAGATTCATTTCTGTTTTCCTTGGAAATTTTCGTTTGATTTATTTTATCACTTTTTTGGTTGTTCAAATTGCCATATTTGCAGGCTCTTGTCCAAATGCAAGATGTTCCTTCAGCAGTTAATGCTTTGCAGTTTTATGCAAATGTTCAGCCAAGCATAAGGTATGAATTGCTTGTTTATTTATGTCTTTGAAAGATGTACATGATTGTCTTAACTATTGTTTTGATAACATGATCTTTGATGTCATATTTAGAGAATTGTAATGCGCTACTCGCACCCATTGATTGAGGTTGAGGTTTCCTTAACAATCTATTTCTCTTTTTGTTTTTGTTCTAGGGGGAGGAATGTTTATGTTCAGTTTTCCTCACATCAAGAACTAACGTCAATGGATCAAAATCAAGGACGAGGAGATGAGGTTTGCATCTTCTAAGCTTATGTTCTTGAATTAAAATGTGTATGATTCATCTTGTTGCATGTGTAAAAAATTTTAACTGATCACCCTTTTGTTGGGCCCTTGTACTATTTATGTTTTATGTGATATTTCTGCTGGATCCTGTGTGTTATCTTAGGCAGCTCCATTTCAATGGGTTCAGTGTGTTGAATTATGTTCTGTATTTTTCTTTTTCTCTTTATCATATACTTCTCTATTTATTCTCCTTTCTCTCTATCTCTTCTCTTTCTCTATGATGTTCTGCTGTCGGGAACTCTCTGGATGCGCAGCCAAACCGAATTCTCTTAGTTACAGTTCACCACATGATGTATCCTATAACAGTGGATGTGCTGTATCAAGTATTTTCTCCTCATGGATCGGTGGAAAAGATTGTAACGTTTCAGAAGTCAGCTGGTCAGATTCTCTCAGATTTCTCCCTTTCTATTCTTTCTTTCCCTATGAAATTTCTTTTTGTGCACTTGGACTTTAACTGGGTCGATAGGGGATATATTCTGGTCATGCCATAAATCGGAAAATATGTAAATAAGAAAAGTGGTGTTGATTGATTCCTTTAACTCACTCACATAGCAAGACTTGGTGGTGGTTGTATTTACATGGGAAAAATAGTACAACGTTCCGTCATTTTAATGAAATTGTTATGGTTCAGGTTTCTTATTGTGTAGAGGAATGTTGCTTCTATTTCTACTGATTATTTCATCATTGTTTCATCATGTATCTGTAAACTGTGTAGGCTTTCAGGCCCTCATTCAGTATCAATCACGTCAGAGTGCTGTTGTCGCAAGAAGTACACTTCAGGTTCCTTAACATCTCCCTTCATCTTGCGGATTTCTTTAATATGTTGATATTTGTTTCTGAATGGTGATTAAATTTATGGAAATTTCCAGGGACGCAATATTTATGACGGTTGCTGTCAGCTGGACATTCAGTTCTCAAAGTAGGTTAAGTTTATCCAAACAATTTCATTGTATATTGGTTTGTAGGTTTATAAACTTCTTGTTTATGACTCCATTTATAACATCCCTGCCAACGCTATCTTTCTTTTTTTCTTTTCTCTCTCTTCATGGTTTATTTACTTATCTTTTCTTTATGAACAATTATTTCTTTTTAATTGAAGCCTTGATGAATTACTTTGTCTTTTTTCCTTCCTCAACTTTTTATTTACTTTTGTTTTTCTTCATGGACATTTAATTTGTCTTAATTGCAGCCTTGATGAACTACAAGTGAACTACAATAATGACCGTTCAAGGTGATTGATTTTGCTCGTCTTTCTGTTTTTGTTCACTTCTTATTCTTCTATATAGAATGGCATTATATTGTTGCTGACTTTATTCTCTGACAGGGACTTCACAAACCCGAATCTTCCTACAGAGCAGAAAGGCAGACCATCACAAGTATGTTCTTTATTATTCTTTATCTATTTATGAATCAAATTTTGTGTTGATCTTTGTCGTGTCCATTCTAATGTTTTTTTTGTCCTTCATCTTCTGTGAAACAGCCTGGATATGGTGATGCAGGTAATATATATGCTGCTCACAGTTCTGAAGCCAGCGCAGGTGCTAAATAATTTAAACTGCGTTGGTTGGTTTGGTTTGTTTGTCTGTTGGATTGTGTTGTTGTTGCTGATATTATTATTATTATTATTATTATTATTATTATTTTATAATGTACTAATATTTGCCCTTTTTTCCCTTCCAGTTGGATTTCCTCATCAGGTGAGTATTTTTTCATCAATTTGAAATCCCCGTTTAAGATTATTATTGCATGAAGTTACTATCATTCTTATGAAATTAGTATGTGAAATGTGTAACGGTTGATCTAATCTTTTACTAATCTTTCCGAAATATGGATGCATAAAGTACCAGGTTTATACGATCATAAATGGCCACTTTGTGTACATATTTGTTGACCTCCGGCAAAATAACTTCATGATAGTGCTTTATTTTTAAGTGATTTTGTTTCCCGAATTGGGGTTTCATTGGGGGAAGTAGGAGTTGTTTGTTGGGCTTTTGCTTCTTGAAATGCATGCGGACATGAATGCGAGCTCTTTTCTTTTTCTTGTTAGTTCACTTGTATAACTTGTTATTATTCTTATTTATTGAGTTGTTTTGAATCATAGATGGCCAATGCTGCAGCCATTGCAACTGCCTTTGGGGGAGCTTTGCCTCCTGGAATAACTGGGACAAATGACAGGTGTACAGTTCTTGTCTCAAATCTTAATCCTGATGTAAGCACTTTTCCTGGCTTCTTCTAGAAAGTTCTCTTTCTCTCTCCTCCAGCTCCCTTTACTTAGCTCGAAATTTGTTTATTTCAGAGAATTGACGAGGATAAGCTGTTCAACTTGTTCTCCATTTACGGGAACATTGTGAGGATTAAACTTCTCCGAAATAAACCGGACCATGCCCTTGTACAGATGGGGGATGGTTTCCAAGCTGAATTGGCAGTGCACTTTCTGAAGGTTTGTTTCGTGCATGACCTTGCTGTTCATATTCTTTTATACTATACCTTTGTGATAGGGACTCAATTTAAAAAAAAGAAAAAAGAAAAAAAAAGAAAAGGAATATGGATCGAGTTAAAAATACCTTTGTTTTATTGTTGTTTGTTATTGTTAAGAGTTTGTTGCCATCGAATATTGTCGTGGGTTTGTGTGGTATATTTGTTCATTTGTATTTGTTGTGTTTGGCATGCATTGATTCTGTTGAAAGACTGGTACTGGTCCATGACTTTGAGATTGTGGCATTGAACATGTTGATAAAAAATGGCATCCTGCAAGTTAGTTACTATTTCCTTCTTCTCTAGTTTTAAGCTGGTCACTTGACATCTTCATCTTTGAGATGCAGGGAGCCATGTTATTTGGGAAGCGATTAGAGGTCAACTACTCAAAGTATCCACACATAACTGCAGGTGCTGATACGCATGAGTATGCCAATTCAAACCTCAACCGTTTCAACCGTAATGCTGCTAAAAACTACCGTTATTGCTGCTCCCCAACGAAGATGATCCATTTGTCCACACTCCCACAAGATGTCACTGAAGAGGAGATCGCTAACCTTGTAGAGGAGCATGGAACCATTGTCAACAGCAAGCTCTTTGAGATGAATGGGAAAAAACAGGCTCTGGTTCAGTTTGAGACTGAGGAGCAGGCTACCGAGGCTCTTGTGTGCAAGCATGCGAGCTCGCTTTCTGGTTCAGTAATCCGGATCTCCTTTTCCCAGTTACAGAATATATGACGAGACTTTGTTAAGGACTCAAGGACATCCCCGGTATTGGTTTATTTAAGCACAGTAGTGACAAGGATTCTGAATTTGGGAAGGATATTTTTTATGCGGTTGATGGTCATCTTCATTATCATGTGGTGGCTTTACTTGCTAATTTCCTGATAAAACCTGTGCTTTTGACTTTTTCTCTTCTAATCATTTTTCTTCTCGTCTCCATTGCTCTGCTAGTTCTTTAGGTTTTTGCTAACATAATGGTTGTCTGGAGTAGTAGAATTTGTTCTTGAAGAGTAGAAAGGAGGGAAAATCACAACTTTCTTCTAGTTGAGGGTTTGCATTTTTTTTTATGGTCATTGTTGTATATGTTTTTATTATTCAGGATACACTAGGCCCTTCTGTTGTATTCTCAATCCATATCAAAATTTTCTAATCTCTCCTTTTGCAGCTACATATTTCATTCTTCCTTCCTCTACTAACAATCTATCTATCTTCCTCTTCCTCTTCTTTCCTTCTTCCTTGCATGCACATGGATTGAGAACATGCTCATTATTTCTCCTACCCCCCCTCCGTTGACTCTTTTCTCTACTCTCTACTCCCTTCAATCAACAGGCTCATCAAACCCTCAATGAGACAATATGGGAAATTGAAAGTGTAATATTAAGGATTGGTTCCTTTATGCTTCTTGTAGCAAGAAATTCATGCTGGGGCAATACCTATCATGAACCTCCTCAGGACTTGCTAAGGTTTACAAGTCTCTCGTTTCAAAAGCAGGAAAGGCTAGTGTGCAGCCAAGAATCACTTTACACACACTCTCCAGGTTAAGAATCCGTGTTATGTGAAATTTTTATATGACCTGATCACATGGAAATTTTTACTATTGACCAAGAAAGCAGGCTTCAGTTTCTATCTCACAAGAGAATCTAAACAATAGTAAAAATATATATAAGTTATGTAAAATTTTCATACGAGATGACTCTTTCGTGTTATGCATGTACAATGCCTGCTATGATAAATGAACAAGAATAGATAATGCATTTATTTAGTATAACCGAATTAACTGCCTAATAGATCAGCTTTTTAACAGACACATGAAAGCAAAAAATGCTAGCGTCATCACCCCAGATCTTTTTTTTTCAAAAATGCTCGTGGATTCTGTTCCATTTATGGAATGAGTCTGAAGTGACAATGAATTACTCCATTTGAGAGTTCTAGTTTGGTTAATTGTTGAGGTGGGCAGTTTTAAAATCTTGTTCATACTATATATACAAAGTGCTTATGAAATCTGTAGATGAAAGTGACATTTAGATATCACTTCTATGAAGTAAATATGTATAGCTTACAAGATCTTTTCTGTCAGAAGGGAAGAGGGTGGTGTCGTGTTTCCTAGGAAAGACCGTTTTAAGTATAAGAATTCCCTGTTTGGGGGACAGAAAATAAAACTCGTGTCCATTGCTTTACCAATTACCATCATCTATGAGATTGGGAATGTTTTAGACAAACAAACCCAAATCATCCATCTAAATTTTAATTTCAGACAATTTGATCCTTGCTAATTTTTTTTGTCATATTGGTTCCTATTAAATTCTACTGTCAAATAAGTTGATCATTTTATTTGTTTTTCTAACGAACTCATGAGCATATAGATGTCACATGGTTCATTAAGCTCCATGTTAGCTCTTTCACAAACGGCGTCGTCTTGCACTAACGTAAAAATTGGACAATTGCTTCCCTCTCAATTTCAATTTCATCCATCCAAATTTTAATTTCAAACAAATTCATCCTCCATTCGAAAAATCCATCTTATGTGAAGATGGAATCAAACCTATTGCAATATACCACTGCACTTCCACTATTATTGTGTCATAATGCTGCAACTTGCAATTATTATATATATATATATATATATATTATATTATACATAAATTGTGTTACCAAACTTAAAAAATATCATTTTTGTCATTAGCTAGATTTGAAATGTACTATTAATAGGGATCCAATTTACGTTAGATTCTATTAGGGACAAATATGGATAAAAAAAAATTATCAGGGATCAAATTGTCAGAAACTCTAATCTAGATGGATAATTTTGGGGGGGTTTTGTCTATATTTTATATTTAAATTATGTTACTAATAAATGACTTAAAAAATTCAACTTCTATTAAAAAGGCATAAATAAACTATTTAATAAGACTAAAATAACTCTTAACATAGTATCATTAAAAAAATATTTATTTTGTTTAAAAAAATCATATATATATATATATATATATATAGTTATTGGAAACGCTTTTTTTGTCCTGTTTGTGCGGTCCTCTTCTGAATGCCCGTAATAGTCAATACTCACAATGTAAGATTGGTATCTGCTCTATTCTTTGATTAAAGCGAGCTTTGAAAATTCATGCTTATAGTTGGTTATGACACACTAGTTCGGTTGCTATGGTTCCTTTTTGACATAAACTTAGAACAGGACAAAAAATATTCCAAGACTCATTTGTCTCCCTTATATGTCGGGGGAGGAGAGTGCTTGAGGTTGTGGAGTTCGCCCTGAAATCCAACAAGTGATTGCTACGTTTAATTTTTTCTTTTCTTTTATGTGATTAGACTTCTTAAGAATAGGTTGATTGTATGTCTCAGTTCAAAAGTTTGAATATTGAATTCATGATAAGAAGGAAGTAGTTCAACACAATGACTTATTTTGTGCACCCAACACCGACTATGGGAATTTTAATCTGGTATGTATGTTACAACTTTGATTTCTTTTCTATTAAAATCAATCATATATATCTAATTTGCCAAAGTCAACTTAGATGTGGTTCCTACTGACTAGCATGTGAACTCTTTAAGAAAATTATTTGAGACCTTTTTTTTCTGATGATTTTTAAGAGACTTAACTTATTAATCTATATATTAATTTACACGCTTGACATTTTAAGGGACAACTTAAAAAATAAAATGTCAAGTGTCATTCATTAAATTGATTTGTTAGGTTCCAGTATAACCCATTCTTAAATGAATTTCGCATTTGTTCTTAAAGTATCTTTTCGATATCGTCCTCCATTACATATACAATTTATTAATTATAAGAGCATCTTTCCGTTAGGTTAAAAAAATCTACTTGGCGGCACCCAATTTGGACAAGGTCAAATTAGTATGAATTCGGTTGGTCCTAATTAAACATATTCATAAGACACTCAAATGTTAGCTTCCCGTGCGTGTATTTGGACTGCTAAACAACGTTAAGTAGTGTCGTTCTTCTACTTTACTTTGTGATTATGATACCAAGATACTACTTTGTACTGTTAAAAAAGTAGTTAGATAATATCCCAATCTTGGATTGAGAAATGTTATTTGTATGCAACTAAGCATAACTCTTTATGCTATGTTTGGAACTATGGGCAAGACAGCTGGACTTCTAAAAAAGTATATAGCATTAGGAGAACTTGGCTTGATATTCACGGTTTGGCACCTCATGCTTGGTCAGAATTTAACATTAGAAAGATTGGAGCTTGCTAGGGTAATGTTGTGTACGATTCGTGAGGTGGTAGTTCTATGGGGATAGCGTCGCTGGTGGTTGATACCGAGGTTATGGGTTCCATTCAGAAGGAAAATTTTCTATCCTTAGAGGGTCATCTTGAAGGCGATGTGAAATTTTTGTTATAGAAAGAGGGGGATGGGGAGAACCAATTTTGTTCAAAACTCTGACCGCTAAGAACCTGAATGCTGGATTGGGATGGACTAGGTTTTTGTCTTGTAGCCATGGTGGTGGCGCGTGGTGGAGGTGGCCATGTGTGGTCGAGGAAGGTGAAGGGTTCCTAAAATGCCAAACAATTTCTGGTGCTCTTAGGAATTCTGTAAGTAATTATGAGGGCAATTATGAGATTTTGGGAACAGATGAGGCCATTGATGAGGATTTGGTGAGTTTCGAGATCTCACCTACAGATGCAGCGACATGCAACAGTATTAATGACTTTCAGTTTAATGATTTTCTTTGGTTGGGCTTTGATTCAAATTCCTGGTGGGCTTGGGCTGACCTGCTAAGACTTCAAAATGTGCAAGATTTTAGTGGGCCTAATGGTATCGAAACAGCTTCTGCTTTGTTTCGAAAAGTCATGAAAAGGCGTTGTCCCATCCCATTATTAAAGAAACCCTCAACGAGAATTTCATGTGTCTGCAAATTCAACCTTCCCTCAATGAGAATTTCATGTGGTTGGCAGTGTACATCGCGGTTTGCGTGAAGATCAGCTATATAACTCTAACTCCATCCTCTCACCTCTCTATATCGATATTTCTTTTCAAAGAAATGTCTCTGAATCCACTATTCCTCCCTCTTCTCCGTTTTCCCTGGCTTCTCTCTGTCAGGTTCCCCGTCATGCTCTCTGACAGGTTGTTCTATGCTCCGGAGTACTACGAATGTAGGTGAAGTTCCAATATTGTCTCAACCAAATATATTATCTTCACAATGTCAGTCGTATTGTGGCTTCAAGGAGGATTTTGACTCGAAGTCTATCGTGCCAAGATGACCTTGTCAACAGTTTCCCTCCGGTGAAAATTTGATTTGTAAGAAGTATGTGGTTGTGGATTATGCTGAAGAAGAAGAGGAAAGCTAGGTTAGAGCTAGTGAAGCTTGGAGTCTTCTGAAGAGTCTTGGTTTTTCGGCTTATAAGGAGGAAAAGATCATTTGGGGGCTGGAAAAAAAGCAGAAAGCTAGAGCAACAAATAGAAAGACCTCTAAACCAAGGTCCGCAATAGCATTGGCAACAAGCAAGTCGCTTAAGGGGTGTAAGTCCCGATATCAACAATGAAGCTTGTATGCTGGAATGTCAGGGGCTAGGGTGAAATTGGGAAGTTTGTGGGGGCACGATGACTCTCTCTAGGAATCTGTCAATGCTACAAACAATAGTGGTGGGGGATCTTGCATATATGGGGAAAAGATTTCTTAAAGAAGTTTCGATTGCAAATGGGAAGCGGTGGGTTTGGTCTTCTGTTCATTAAGTGGTCCCAGCTCCAGCTACTGGGTTGGGGGTTGGCTTTTTGGCAATTAAAAACGCTAACCTCTTATTTAAGTGGTGGTGGCATTTCGCTAAGGAGGAATGCCCTTTATGGAAAAACATTGTAGTTTCATGTAACTATATTGATGTAATAAGTTATTCTGAGATGAATCTAAAATGACTGTCTTGGGGGCCATGGCAAGCTATTACAGATACGTTGGATAAGAATGGATGGCTTTAGCAAATCAGAAGGGAAGGAATCCGCATGGAAGTAGGCAATGGCGAAAAAAATTTTTGTTTTGGGAAGATTTATGGTTGGGAAAGAAACGACTCAAGGAAGTGTTACCAAGAATTTATTCTACCTCCTTTCTCACAACGTGTAGAATTGTTGACAGTGGATTTTGGGATGGTTTACAGTGAATCTGGAGTTATAATAGGGGAGGCAAATATTCCAATGGGAAAACGTTTTGTTAAATGATCTTCAAAATATGCTCCTTAGTGCAAAGTTCAATGTGATGATGATGGATAAAGTTATTTGTAAGTATGATAGCAGAGGGGAGTTCTTAGTGAAATCCATGACAGATGTAGCAAGTGAGCTTGATATGAAGGCCATTAAGGTTTTATATATATGCTCTGCCAAGGGATCATACACTCTTACATAAACTTCTCATTGTCTACAATATGGTCTGCTTAATTGTTATCAGTGCTTTTGGTGCCTATACACATGTAGATCTCCTATAGTTAGGAGTCTTTCTAGAGGAAAGTGTTGGATGTGTTATTGTGATTGTTGATTATTTTGCCTTTTATTTTGGGTCCTCAATAAGCTAGGTTTGAGTACTCTTTTTCCTCAATTAAAAAGCAAAGGTTTGTCCTACTGGGTTTCCCTAAAAAGGTTTTAATGAGGCCTTTTTCCTAGGTTGATACTATGTTCGGTGGGTTGGGAAATGAGTTGTGTTTTTTTTTCCTTGTCGTACTTGTTCGTTTGTTCTGCACTTTCTTGTGCTTTTGAATTAATCATCGAAGAAAAAAGGGGACAGAAACAAAGAAAATTCCTATCTTTTCATGCTTCAATTTTGTGTTTCTTGAGACAAAAATTCTCCGTCCTAGTTCTAGTAAGATACAAAAAATACAAGAATTTTGTAAAAATGGTAAGCAACTTGGTATTGCTTAAGAAATGTCCCGAGTTTGAGACTTTGCGTACACAGTTATTCCCGCTGGGAGACTCACCCGCCATAGCTAGGTGCGCGACCCGACTTGACCCGGATTAGTCAAGGCTAAGCCTTGGATACCGAGCAAACAACCTAAAAAAAATAAAGAAAAGAAAAAAATAGGCATGCTTGTATAGACGACTCTGTTTCAAGAAGTTGTAGGCATGTGGTCTTGTAGAAACTGAACGAAAAAGATATTACATGATAAAAAGTTTATGATATTACATGATAAAAAAGTTTGAATAAACTTGGAGGAATCGAAAAGAAGTTGCAAGACTTCTCAACATGGCTGATTTGATAGATTATATGATGATAATGAAGGAAGTGTCCAATTTGGAACTTGCAGTTATATTAAGTGATTATTTGATTTGCTTCTTGTTGTTGTCGATGTTTCATTTGTGTGGTTCTAATAAGGTTAATTTGTGGATACCCGCCAAAAGAGCAATACCTTTATTTTGTTAAGACTAGAAAACCCCCCAAATGAGTTAACTGTCATATTAATAAAAGATTACGTTACAAATAATATTAGTTTTAATCCTTTTAAAATGGAATTTAGAAGGGATGGATGTTTTTTTGTTTTCTTTATAAGACATGCAGACAGTCCCATCTTTTTTCTGTGAAAAGAGTGGAGACAGAGAGACATAAAAATCCCCAAAGCACGCCGCAGAAGTGAAAACGGCTAGTAAGAATTTGCATGCAGATGATGTTAATTAAAGTCTAATCACATGAAACTATATTAGAGGATAAGCTAATTGTAAATTCTAATTAGTTATCATAAACATTTGAGTTAATTAATTAATGCCTAGTGGCAGTTATGGGTACCAACTTTACTCTACGAGGATTATTCTTCTGTTAAAAATTTTGTGCGATTTCTTTCTTTTTTGTTCTTTTTTTCAGTCAGGCTTCAGCCGATTTTATGGACTTGGAAATTATATATACATTGTGCATGGCATGCATGAGAGTAATGGTCAAAAGATTTTGTAGACAGCATGTGGAAAAGAGTGACACAGCAGAGGACGGTACCTGGTTACGACTTAAGAGGTCGGTCTAAAAATTTTCTCCGTCCACTTTATCATTTTTTTTTAATTTTTTTAAATGCATTCCATTTAAATACATCTGATGAATTATGTATTTAAAAAGTTAAAAATAACAAATAAAAATAAGCGGAAAGAATATCTAATGAAATAAGAGAAATGGAACAAACCACCCATAAGCAACTATTGTGAGATCAATAATATTAAGAATTCTGCTACACGTACACCAAAAATTATATATCATACATATATTTCGTATTTATATACATAAAATTTTTGTTTTAACTCATGTAATGTTTGTGCACTTAATTAAGTACAGATGAGAGTATTATTTACAAGTTTGTAATGTTTGTGCATTCGTGAAAATAAAGTTTGTGCATTATTAATAATAGTGTATATATGGATGTATGAAATTGGGTGTACATGTAACATTTTTGTAATATTAATATATATTTTGACGTTTTAAGATAGGGTTTACTTGCTTATGAGTCTAGGCAACAATATGTGAGATTGAAGGTCGGGGGCTTGATGGAATTTTGGGTTGGCTCTGAAGGAATTTTGGGGTCAAACATCCAATCTCAAAAAAAGAATAATAATAATAATAATTTGCAGCCGTAAGTAGAAATTAAATTGATTGTGATACCAATCAAAGGAATTTTAGAATCAAACGTATAATCTCCTTAAAAAAATTTAAATTATTATTCTTATTAAATAATGATTATGTAAAATAATATCACATCAAATAATATCTATTATTTACATAAATCAACATTCTGCTGTCTAATTTTAGAGTCTTAGTTCCTTTAAAAAACTTATCAAAAAAGAAAAAAAAGTTTAGGTGAAAAATTGTAGAAAATGATGCGTAAGACATTGAAACCCCACCCATATATGTTGTGAAAATAGTGTGAATGGTGAAATATTTTAGCTAATTAAGCAAAGGAAACATGTGAACATCAATTTTAAGGAGATTGAAACTCTAATAGTAAACAATAGCAACAAAGAGATTAAAGATGAATTGAAATAATTATATCATAAATTGTGCAAGTGCACCATTCGTGAGGATTTATTTCTGTCCTACCCGAAGCTTGAGTTCGGCAGAAAAGCCTAGACGTGATTCCCTCTATGATTATATGTGGATCTTTTCAGGAACCCATCCACACACATTTCCTAAACTAAGTAGCAAAATCTTGTTCCAATCTCAGATAAGCATCAAAGGTTGTGGGGCAACCTTAGAAGCTCTATGGGAAGCAGAGGAAGAGGAGAAAGATGAACAATACAGAGGGAGGCAAGATGTCATGAATGACGAAGGAAGAAGAAGAGACATATCTAGTTGTGTTATAGTTGGTCGGTTTAGTCTCTAGTAGGCTAATTATCTAAGTCCAAGGTTGCTTAATTATGACATTGGACCCAATCGTCATAAGTGAGCAAGTGGTACAAGTTGTCGCCAACGGGTATAAGACAAGACATGAGACATTGTCACAACCAAACAAATGTATTTGAGCCAAAAATAAAACAAGTAAAAGAATCTATTAAACTTACACATTCGTGACATAGTAGGGTTGATTATGTGATATTACTAGGTCCAAGTTCACACTGTCAATCTAATACCATAAATATTAACTTGTGGATCATGTCCATATATAAAGGTTAACATAAGTCAACTTCAAGCAATATGTGATTTGTCCCTTTTAGCCAAACCAAAGACTAAGTTTAAATAAAAATATTATTTGTATGCCCAAAAAATTGACATCATGTGTACACTCACATAGAGAAACAAATATTACAAAATAAAAAAGTAAACATTGTTATTGAACATTTACGTGTGTACAGACACGCTAATATTTAATATTGCTCGTTTATGTATTTGATAATGTTTGTTTTTCTATTTTTGTGATGAACACACGTGTGTTTAACATTGTCCATTTATTTGATAATGTTTATTTATTTATTTTATAATATTTATTTTTTTGTGTGGTATACATAATGGGTAAATTTTTATAGTGTACAAATCATAGAATTGCATAAACACGTTCGCCTCTGTAATTAATAATTAATTAGAGAAGTAGCTTACAAGCTAGTAATTGCCAATTAATCACAATCTAAATATGCAACTTGGGTCACTCAAAATTTTAAAAAGCAGGGAATTTTAGAGCGAGGTTCCACTCATGTTTGTTCTTTTTGTCAAAGCAACTTTTTTGCAGTATTCCCATAATTATGTGATGATGATACACTAGCTTCACTCAAACACCACACTGTTCTCTTTCCAAATGTCAGTTACGTTTCAATTTTGGTCCCATACTTGAAATTTAATTAGTTGTTGATGCCGAAAATACTTGCCACTCGAAGAAAATCACACTTTTCTTTGCTATGCATTTGTTGAATGATGATCCATTTGATTCCTGCACCGTTCACACGGCTTTAAGTGAACTTTATCTTATTTTTTTCACGGTCACGTAGAGTAAATACCTTTTTCTTAGTTAAGTTTTTTATTTTTATAATTTTTTAAAATAAATTTATCAATTTTTTTCAAAATTTCTTGTTTATTATGATATTAACAAACTTTTCATTAATCAATCGTAAGAGGTTTTGACAATAGGTTTTGAGATTTGTAGATCTTTAAATAAGAGATTTTGAAATTTGCGGGTCTTTAAGTTGATAATACACTTCTTTATAGATATTGTATTAAAAAGTATTAATTTATCTTATTAAATCATATAACATTAATGTGTCCTATCAAATTATAAAATAATGAAAAAAATCAATGAATTTAATTTAAAAATTATTAAAATTAAAAATATTTAAGAGATGTTATTTGTCCCATAAAACACACGTACGGTTTTTTTCCCTATGGTTTCATTCTTCAATTGATTAACAAAGGAAAATTTGAAATCAATTAAGGTTTTATTAATTGCAGCGCACTCACCTATGTGTAATTAAAAATGAGTTGATTTCCATGCATTGTAAATTTTACTAAAGTCAGCATAACTACACTCTAGAAATGGTAAGGGAAATGAGTAATCCCTTTCTTTCATGGTTTTTTAAGTGTTGTAATATTGAAGCACTATAAGTTTTGATATTGGATGGGACCTATATATAGTCAAAATATCCTTTACAATGATTTTGGAAAATCATTAGTTCTCTTTGAATTAATGTGTTTGAGTTTAGTTAGATTCAAAGTCCGATCGATAACGATTTTAACGTGGTATTCGAGGTTCTTTTTTCCGTTAGCAAGAACTATAATTTCTATTTCAACTACCCCCTCGTCTAATCATCCACTTCTAATTAGCAAATATATATGTTTATTAATATAGAAGCTACTTTAAAAAATGGGGAAGAAACTATGTAATGTCAATTATCATTTTTTAACTTACTACTATTATTTTAATGAAAAGTGTTTTGTTTGTGGCCAAAAATTTGTGCATGTGTATAGAAAATTTTGTACATTCTTGTTCAAAAACTTGTGTATGAACACAAAAGTTTTCATTTCCATTTTTGTTTACATTTTCGTTATATTTTTTTGTTTCTGGTTATTGAAAAGTTTGTACATATGCTTAAAAATGTTTATGCACAATAGAAAGTGAATCTACATGCTTAGAGTGTGAGTGGAGAGATGGAGGGAGAGTTACATTCGCTATTTAATGCGTTGTAAATCTTATTTGATTTGGTTTTATATTTAAAAATGTTTGTGTATGTGTGTAAAAAAAATTTGTGCATATACATACAAAAATTTGTATAATCAATACAACAAAAATCATAAATTAACAACATGATTCACAACATTTGAATTGAACATTTAATATTAGGATTTAGGGTTTGATATTGTTAGCGTGTTTAAGTTTTATTCGTGAAGCCTTAAAGTTAATTTTGAGATTTTAAAAGTGAAAGGTTTTTTACTTTTAAATCGAACGGGAAGCATGACTCCAGCACGCAGCACACAGTACACAGGAAGCCAAAGCAAACGTACACGTATATGCCAATATATATGACATGTTTCTCAAAAGTTTTTTTTGTGCACGCATGCATGAGTGAGTGCCTCCTACTACTCTTGCATCATAAGCTTTTGATGACTGAAATCCTTCATGGAATTCTGAAAAAAATGACATTTTTTAAACAAAGGATACACACTGGGTAGGATTGCTAAATTTAGAATGGCCTAAAGTAACATGAAGTATTGTATTAGTTAATAAAAGTCTTTTGTTTTTAGTATTAGACATACTTTTTAATGGTAATTAATGAAAACGTGATGTTAGGTGAAATTTAGTATAAGGAGGACTAATCATATTCTAACAAAAATATATGTTCATATTTCCTCTACAATTAACGAGTGTACACCTTGCACATAAAACAACTGCACACTTTCGATGATTCTACGGCTTGTAAAGCAAAGTATGAATTAGTGTTGTCCATATTGAAATACACTCCGATGATGTGTTGGGACACGCTACTCCTATTTTTTTTCAATTTAAAGTTTTGTTATGATAGTTTTGCCACACAAAGTTTTGTTTTATTTTATTTTGTGTCCAAGTCTAAGATAATTGAATATTTGCAACAAAGTCCCCTCAGTTGAGTGAAAAAGTACAAAATGTGCTTATCCCTCCACCCCATCCGCATTTACCCTCGTCGACCTCCTCGTCACGCACCTCTGCCTTGGCCTCACCGGAATCGCTGCCGCCTCCAGCCTCTCCATCCTCGGATACGTATTCCTCTCGATCGGGCCTCCATCTCCCCACCTGGTCCCCGCCCACCCACGACTGCCTCTCCGGTTGGACGCCGCTGCTCCACCTCGCCGCAATCTGGCGGGAGGTGGCGGGTGAGGTCGAAGAAGACGAAATGTGCGAAGTCAGTTCTGCGCGAAGTTGAAGAAGACGAAATGCGGCTTGAGCTCGAGCAGGAGGGACCTCACCTGGGGAGAGTTCAGTGGTGCTAGTGGCGCCGTCGGAGAACTAGAGCCGGATGACGGGGACAAATTGAGGGGTTGAGAGGAGGAGAGGGAGACGACGTTCACATTGGACGCCGGCGATAGTTGGCGGTTCCGGTTGGTGTTGTGGTTAGTGTTTGAGAGAAAGGAGAGATAAGAGTAATTTCATCATTTTACACTTGGCAAAAAGGTTTTTGTTATAAATATTCAATTTTTTTAGGCTTAGGCACAAAATAAAATAAAGCAGAATTTGTGTGGCAGATTCATGATAATAAAACTTTATATTGAGAAAAATGGAAGTACCATGACATATGCCCATATATTGGGGCACCGTGGTAGTCTCCCCCTTAAACATGTTAACATGTTAAGAAAGTAAACTTTATTCTTTCTTTTTGGTGCTTTCGTGTGTGTGTGTGTGTGTACATAGGATTTGAATATTTGGCATTCCTCCACGTTTTGGTCCCAATATCCAAGTTTTAGATAAATCGCTGCCAAGTTATGTTGAGTATTTGGAACTCCTTTTATGGGGCCCCTTTTGGAGCATGACCATTGAACCCGACCAATATCTATCTCCCATCCACCAAACCTACCCAATCACTCCCATTCCCATTTCCCTACCTACGCACCATTTTTTTACCTTTTTCTATACGAATATTTTGCATTAAGAGTATTTAGACATTAATAAAAGATATTAATCCAAAATAACAAAAGATTAATTTATAATTATTTTAATTATTTTAAAAACGTTAAATATTATTTTTTTATTATCAATGTCATTAAATATCTTTCTTTATGTGTATGTTATCAAATAATATTTATCTCTCACGCCATTATTTTTTTTTAGATAGGTATCTCTCATGCGATTTTTGTTACAAAACAATGAAACATCATTGAGCAAAGAATGTCAGTCACCATTCCTTATACTTTGCAATTGTTACCTGCACACTTTAACTAATGTCATAGCATTTGCAATGTCTTGATCACCTACTTGTAGATCTTGAAAAGTATAAATTATTAAAATAATGTATTTATTTTGTGTAATGAGTACATTAAAAAAATAAAAAATAAGTACATAAAAAATAAAAAATTAATTAATTTCTTTTAATAATTTTTATTTTAAGGTTGAGACAAAGTTGGTCAACTAATTGAGGGTAGTATTGATCATTTAATAGGGCAAAACTATATATAGAGTCATAGATTAGTAATAAAAAAAATTTAAAATGTGAGTGGGGCCATGTGCCCCACACTCACCAATGTGGATCCTTCCCTGCTCAAAGCGATAATAGTTAGTATGAAACGGAGATGCTAGTACATAATTCGGGTATAGGGTTTTGAACCCAACCGTAGGGTGAAAATTTTAGTACAATAAAGGTGGATTTGAGTTCAAAGTATATTCGACCCCCCTATCCTAATTATATTATTGTTTTGTTAATAAATATTTTAAGGATAAAGTAAAAAAAAATTAAGTCACATACATTCAATACATTAAAAACTTTAAAAACATAAAATTTTAATGTAATATTTTTATTTTAAACTTCTTGTTTTCTCATAGTTATACATATTCTGGTTCGTTAAATAAAAGAAGAAAAATCAATTTCAATAGCATATTGAACAAAAGAAAAATTCAGAGTCTTTTTGTTCCGTGACGCCAACTAATTGAGAAGCCATAAATCAAAGAAATGTATAGTGACAATTCATAGTCAAATTAATAAAAACAAATTAAATTTGCGTGTACGAGTGAGTTAAATGTTGATCCTATGTTGATCCTATCTTCAATTTCCAACATTATGGAGTTGTAGTCATTTAAGCTACAAAATGCCAGACTCAGTCATAAAGGTGCAAATTGTTGCTTGAATGAATTTGGTGACTTTGGCCAATTGGCAGGCCTCATAGCAAGTTGATGCATGTGATTTCTTTTCCTTGTTTTGCCCTAGCAATTAAGTATGTTATGTATACAGTAATTAAGACATATTTTATCACTGAAAGAAAAGACTCAAAATCAAAGATCGCAGTCTATATTATATGAAAATCATTTTGAACATATTCAATTTGTTGAACAGAAATTTGTTCTGTGAAAAAAATCAACTACCAAATACCTTTATGTTGGATAGAAATCTTTTATCAAGTTTTTCTTTTTCCTCCTACTTTCAATTGGAATTTAACACATATAACATGATCATAACATCATAAATATGTCTTCTCAATCAACAATTAATTTTATAATTATTTGTAGGTTGGTTTGATATCTATTTTTATTTTTCGTTTTTCGCTTTTCAAAATTTTATAAAAGCAATAGTTAGCTAAAATAAGAAAATCTTTTTTTAAGTTATTTTCTTTATAAAACCCTAAAAAACGTAAAAACAATTTAAACACTTAAAATGAAAGAGTTTATTAATATCCACTAATAGCGTAATTTTTTTAAACCATCATCCAATCAAATTATTTCATATGCATAACTTTTAAAATAATAAAAAAAATAGTCAATTATTTTTATTTATGTGACAAAATTTAGTTAAAGGATAATGGTTAAAAAAAAACTTTATACTCCAATAAAAATTAATTTAACTCAACATGAAAAGGCGAAATGAGAAGAAAAAAAAGAAAACAAACCAACACTATGATTGAAAGCTGGCTCTTCATGTTCCACGCATGCACCTTCAAATTGCATGTTACTACAACACTATTACTAAGTTACTATTTGAGGAACTCGTCATCTTTCGCCAGTCCTATATACATGGAGAAGATTTCCGGTATATGATGATGATGCCGTTTCAGCGAAAGAATCAAACATAGAGAGAGAAAGGTCTCATGGTTCTATAACAGGTGGTGGATCTTTTTAGGCAAAGAATCATTCAAGCAAGTAAGGAAGAAAGGAAGGTAAGGGAAGAGACAAAGAATGATTCCAAGACTTGTCCATTATAATTATATACACGCCTAAAGTTTCGGCTAGATATTATATCCGAGAAAGAAAAAAAGTTAGGTGCTTGCATGCATGAGCATGCATGAGGGTTTTCCCGCACAAATAACGAATAAAAAATTGTCATACCTCATAAGGTTAAGGATAGGGTTGGTGTCTAACCATTCTGGTTCCAATGAAATAACTCTAATTTCAACGAATTTTGTGTGTCAAGTACTTACCCTCGTTCAGTTTTGTGAATACTTGCACGAATGGTTATACGAATCATACATGGCTTGTCCACGAAAAAAGTACCCTTATTCAAACCACACATCCACATCGTTTCTTTAAAAGAACTATTTTTTACTTCGTTAGATCAAATTTATAACAATTTTAAAAGTTATTATACTGAGATCATATGTCTTGATTATCCAGCTGCCTGTTGACTCCAATATTATATTACATTATAAAATTATGTGCGGAAAAATTCAAAGAAAATATCATAAAATTTGACCTGCCCTTGTTCAAATAAATATATTTTTTCTATAAAAAAATATGTTCACTCTTAATATACCGAATTTTGATCGAAATTCTGGCCCAAGTATCTAAACTTTTTTCAATCTGAACAGCTGTATATGGGCCCTAGTCTCACAATGATGATTTATCTAGAAAATAAAACAGAAATCTTGGTGACTTAGTGCAGTAATAATAAGTGGAGATAATAAAAAAACGTGCAATGATACTTACGTGTGCATTTTAAAGTACAGCACAACAAAATAAAAAACACGTGCTCAAATCACAATGTAAACCTAAAAACTTTCGATTCTCAGCTTTCAAGCTAAGCATGTTGAATCATAATAAGATAGACATTTTGCATTGGAATGTACCCGTACCATGGTCTGTGGTCTTGACAACGGAACATATAGCTNGGGGGGGCTCAGGGCGATTCTGACCTTACACGTGTCAAAGAGTAGCAAGAATATTGATGAGTGTCTTGGTAGTTATACCGGCTATTTTGCTTGCTTCAATTTAGATAAAAATGTTTGGTTACTTCTCTGTCATACAGGGTCATGACTCAACATTGTTGGAAATAATTCAACGGTGAAATATTAGATACCTTTTTCATTGCTCTCAAACTATGTATGAAACCCATTAGGTATCAATCAATTAGGTGATGGTATTTTTCACCTTATCTTGTTCTTGTATAATTACATAGTTCGTTTTTGATGTTTAACTAACTCGGTAACCTCTTTTAGAATAGATTATTATTTTATTCCTAAAGCTTCAATCCAAAATTATACATTTTGGAGTAGGGCTTCGTGTCACTCAAATCAATCAGGTCAAAATTTAGGTGAAGAATTCTATGGTTTATGAAACTGTTGGTATTTACAATGTTAGTGCTTGATGCAAAGTTATTAAAATTTTAAATTAACTTATAAATTCTTATAAATTTATGATTTGATTATATAAAATGAGTTATAATTTTTGTTGATAAATTGTATAAGTCTAAGTAATTAAACTCTTAATAAAATTGATAAACTCTCGAATTTATTGATGATTCGCGAGTTTATTTAAATTTTATTTAAATTCTCGAGTTCGACAATCTTAACTTGATATAATTTGTTAGAGTGATGTTTAAAAGATCTCACTCATTAACTTACTTATTAACCTACTCACTTCAATAAGTGATATTTGACATTTTTACCAAATAAAATAAAAAAATATCAAATATCATTTATTAAAATAAATAAATTAATAAATAAATTAGTGAATTATATCTTTTAAACATTACTTAATTTTGATAATAAAAACTCTTAGAAGTTCTTGTAATGAGACCTCTTTTTAGTTTGATAATAAAAGTTCTAGTATTGCATTCACCCACCCAAAAGAAAAAGAGGTTCGGGGAGAGAGAAGCAGAGAAGCCAAGATTAAATAAAAGGAAAATATTATAAAATTTGATGTATAAAATTAAGATATTATTGTACTTTTAGGATATTTACAAAAGTATGGAAATTTTGTAAAAATAATTAAGAAAAATCCTCAATTTAAAAAATCGTATTATTATTTTTTCCTGAATTAATTTTTTTAAAAAATTGGGATTTTTTTCCCTAGTAAATTTTTTTTCATATATTTTTTAAATATTCCTAAAAAAAATAAATTTGCACTTTTGCTTAAAAGTTTTCATATAAATGTGAATGAGCCACTTAGATAGAGAAGAGAGGAAGTGACAATAATATATTTGACGTGTTTAATTATATTTTTAAAAATACTTTTAACTATATTTATAAAGTGTGATTAAGCACATAAAAAAAACTAACTTAACCTTGTTTTAATATGATATGGACCAAATTAAAAAAAATTAGGAATCAAAATTGGCCTATAGTAATTTGTCATGAAACAAATTAAAACTTTACTCAATTATACATGTTCTCAGCATATGGTGGTGAAATATTCTATAGAATAAATATTCATACTATTTAATTTATTTATTTTTAATAATTTTTATAATTAAATTCATCAAATTTTATTATAATTTCATGATCTAATATGACATGTTATAGATTATATGATCTAATGATAAATTAATATTTTTTATTATAATATTTATAGAGATGCGTATCGTAAATTCAAATAGTCCGCAATCTCTAAATCTCTTAATTATAAATTAGTTCTTTTAATAATTTGACTAATAAAAAATGTATTACGATAATATAAAACATGAAATGATAACAAAATTTAATAAATTTAATTATAAAAATTATAAAAAAATTAATGAATTAAGTAACATAAAATATTTATTCTACTAGACATTTAAGCACTTAATTCTAAACTCTTGGTACAGTAAGTAACAAGTATGGGAATTGATTGTGTGTGTGTGTGTGTGAGAGAGAGAGAGAGAGAGAGAGAATTTGGGTCCCCATTTTAAGATATTGGAAGGAAAACTATTGGGCTAAATAGTTAATTAAAACAGGCAAGCTTCACCGCAATTGATTGGAGATTGTAATAAGTTGAAGTTGACTTAATTTATTAATTAATTTTAGAGAATAAAAATAAGTGACATAGCATGGCTGTCCAAATTAATATCATTTTCAAATGAATATTGTATTCGTGTAAGAGATTTCATCCAAGACGGTAAGTACGGATAGCAATGAAGGGGGATTGAGCTATCGAGGTGACATTTTCTTTTTTTGGCTTCTCCAAACGAAGTACACGTCTAACGCTTAATTCTGTGTGTTAAGTCCACGTTGACATTTTCATGCCCATAAATATAAGAAACCTCTTATATGTATTAATATTAAAATAAAATATTAAACTAAAGTTTAAATTGATTTGACTTTCAATAAATTCACTTGATTTAGTTTAGATTATTTTTAAATATATAAAAATTACATAATTTTAATCTTTATCACTAGCGATGTTCTGTTAACAATTGATGTAATAAATAAATTATTACATTAACAATTAATGTCATGCGAATAAAATAAATTCACGTAATTCATAACTCAACTCATAATCTATTATTTAAATTGAATTTGTCCGTAAATCTTAAAATTAGGTCAAATAACAGATTATGAACTGAATTTGACTCAAGTTATGAATTTAATAAATTTATTTTATTCACATAATATTGTTAATGTGACATTATATTAGCCATATTAATAATAATCTGAGTTACATAAACAACATAAACTAAAATCACACAATCTAACTAATAGTAAAACTAAAATCATATAATTCTTAATGTATTTAGACTAAAACTAAAAAAAATAAATTTTTATCAACTTAAACCAAATCTCATTAGACACTACTAATAATAATTTGTATATTTTGGGTGGAGGGGAGTGTGAGGACGTGGGAGTATCTTTTTCGTTTTTAATGATGGGATTTTCATTATAAGGACAAGGCACGCCGATTTGTACAATTAAAAGCAAACAACACTCAAATTAAACCCATTTAATTTGTTGAATTTCAACTATCAAGTATTTCGGTTCAGTTCATGCCTAACTTGGCATGTTTGTTTAAGTCTCACCGTCTCCTTCATTCCTAACACCCTATATAGACTATACTATAGAGATACTAGGTCAAATGCTATATACTAATCTGTTTAGAGTCTAATGAACACTGTAACAGTGCATGCATGTGTGGAATTGCCTTCTGAGTTCTCTCCAGAGGCGTGTTTTGACCATACAATCATGTTCATACAATCATGTTCTTAATTTCAGTTTTTCTGTTTGCAAGAAAAACCTAGTTATTTTAATTATATATTTGGATATATAAATCAAATTTTCAAATTATATTTTTTTCCTACTTTTTATGCAAATTGCTTTCACACCACACCTCAGCAGTGATTCCCAACCTAATCCACAATTGTTTATAGCTTTAAGCCTTATCTCTTGTTTTACTTTAACCCTTATTTAAGCTTAATCCATAAACTTTCATCCACTTGTTGTAAGTTAATGCTCAGTTTATCCATGCTTGCTTTTTTCACCGGACTTTTTCATTAAATAATAATCGAGTGAATTACAATGCTTGGAACCCAAAATAATTGAATTCAGGTATTGTGCATATTTTTTAAGATTAAAACATTTTTTACAATATACTTTTTTTTTCCATAAATTTCATTTATTTTTAAAAACTAGTTTAATTGTTTAAACACATATTTTAATAAAATATAATCTTTAAAAATTCAGATAAATAGGTTATAAAATACAGCATACAATAAAAATTTTAAAATTTAACAAAATATAAAAATAATTATTAGTTAATTTTATTAAATTATTATCAAGTTTAATAGAGTTTAATTACAATTTACGAATATTGTAATACTTTTATACACTGGCATCCAATTAAATTTGTCATATAAGTAAAAAATAGTTGCTCTTTCTTATTACTTAAAAAGTTATACATATGAAATGGATAACAATATAAAAATGTTACATTATTAGTATATAGTAATTAAACTCATGTTTAACCATGTATTGTTTAATAAACTTTAACAAGTACTTCAAAAGGTACGCTCGTAAAATGTAAAAAACCTTGTAAATAGTATATAATTAAATTATAAAAAAAAAATTAGTGTGTAATGTTAGATAAATTTCAAACATTTTAAAGATTTTTTATCATCTAAATTAAATTACTAATGGTTAACATTTACTAGACCTTAACCACTTTAGTTCAAGCCAAATAAATTTACCACATGCATAAAAATTTTATGGTACTAGTTAGTTAGTTTAACAATGTTGAAATTCAACAACTTAATAAAATTAAATAAATATCAAATTTCTTGTCACTTGAACTAATTTTATATTGATAAACATTTGATCATTTAATCTTTTTGTAATATTTTCTTATTATATATATTAAACAACACAACATCACATATATCAATATAATTAGAATGCAAGATAGATTAATGTTCATTAAACGTTTTATAGCTTGTTTGATATACTAATAGATCTTGTCGTTCAAGATAATTGAAAAGAACGTCTTGTAAGAGAAACACCAAAATAGGCTTTTTGGTTCAACATATTTCAGGAGCAAAGAAGTTCTAAAGGAAGAAAAAAAAGGGAAGGATTGTGACTTTTTTCGTCCGTTTGGAATAAGAGAAGAAAACAAGAGAAAAGAGAAAATTACCTATGGGCTCCTCCATCAGTTTTATGCGCGGAACTGAGCAGAAAATAGGGAGATGTGAGTTTGTAATGTGAAATTACTTTGTTAGCCCTATTGCCTTTTTTGAATCATAAAAGACAATTATATAAAAATCATTTGCATGCAATTTTATTTTCTGTCTTCTAAACTTTTTTTTTCAATCATAGAATGCAATAGAAAATATAGTTTCATTTTTATTTTTTAATACTTAGTTTTTTCATTTTCTTTTCATTCGTTTTCTCCTAACATAAACAAAAACAAGGCATAAATGCCCATTTTATAAACATGTAAACTAAATGTAGACTTAATAATGTTCGAGTTTTTTATACATAGAAAAAATCTAACTATTAAATAGAATAAAATATCATAATTTTTATAATGTAAAGATATATTAAATTAATTATTTTAATAATGTATATCCTTAGAATAATATTGAATAATTAAAATTAATATCCTCCTAAAAGACCAATTCATGGCCGATTGAAGTGATAAATGTTTATTCTACTTAATTAGTAATTTAATGTTTGAAGAATTATATCCTATATGAAATTTTAAAATACTCGAACATGATTTTTATTTTTTATAAGAGGGTACTTGTAGTTAAATTAAGAAAAAACAGTCAACAAAAAGAATCTCAATATCTATTATTCTCTTTATTTTAAATTAATTATCACTTTTATTTTTTTAATTTATTAATAAATTAATGTGTGTATAATTAATTAATTAATTAATTGTATCTAAATATATTAATTTATTAATTAAGTAAAGTAATAAAAGTGAGAATCAGTTTTGGTAGGGAGGTAAGACTTTTTTTGTGGGTATGTATGTATGTATGTATGAATGGCAAGAAGGGTAGCTAGAACTCAATTCAAAGATGATCACTGTTTCCTTCAGTCTGTCTTTCTCGAAAAGGAAACCGACAATTTTGAGGGAGCTTCAGAGAGTTCTACTTCTTACTTCCCGTTCATGATTTTGCATCCCCTCTCTCCAAAACCATCTTTAGCTCCTCTCTGCCTCTGCCTCTGCCTCTGCCTCTGGTTTGAACAGAGCATAACCCTATATATCATATCATCGATTCATTTAATGGTAGTACCGCCATTCACTATTTTCATTATATTTACATATTTATTGAACCCCCTCAAATCAATTTTCTTATTTATATTTTGGATGATCAGAAAGAATACTTATGCATGGTGCGACTGATTTGATTCTGATCTTGTTTCTTTCTCAGAAGGATTGGTGCAATTGATTGATCGGTTGGTCGATTCTCCAAAAAACACACCACAAAACAGAGAGGCAGGGATTCTTTTTTGATTACATGTGCTTGCTAATCAACGGTGGCGCACCAAAAGGGTTCAGGCGAGTTCACCAGGTTGGCGGCGGAGCACGGCGGCGATGAGGAGGAGAAGGAGGAAGCTGCTCTCGGACAAGGCGGTGGCGGTGGAGCCTCATCTTCTTCTTCATCAGAGCTAACGCAAGTGGTTTCGGGTCAGTGGGGCCAGGGAAGCGGCTTTCCCGTGATGTCAGGGTATGCGCATCTTCCTTCTTCTTCCCCGTGGGTGGGCCACAAGAGAGGGCGTGACCAACACCCTTCTGCTGCTGCTGCTGCTTCATCTCATCAGCTGGTGCAAGATGATATGATGACCAGGCTCTATTGGACCATTGCTCCTACTACTTCCCATGGACAGTCTTCATCAGGTGCAATTGCTTTACTTTTTTAATTCTTCTATTCGCATAATCATGTGCCATTTAATATTTACTTCTCTGCTCACAATTCACAATTTGGGTCCCATTATTAATTATGATTTACATTTCCTTAACCAAGTCTCTCTAAATTAACAAACATATCTATTTCTAGCACTAATCTTATAATTCTTGATTACAAATTGTCCTTTCCCGAACTTGGACCACCTTAAAATTCAATCATTTTTGTAGGCCTACAATACATATGGTAGAATTGACACAATTGCTTCCTTCATTTTCATGCATCAAAACATCTTTCAATAGCCTCTTCATTACATTTTCTACATTACTCCAAATTTCTGTGTGCGTTATCTTTGTCATTTTTATGCTAAACAGTGCCAGAAGCAGCAGGAAACATCGCCGCCGCGGAGGCAGCGACGCCACGCGGCGAGAGCACGTCGCAGGAAGAAGAAGCAGGGGAGAGGAAGAGGAAATACAGGGGAGTGAGGCAGAGACCATGGGGGAAATGGGCAGCGGAGATTCGTGATCCTCACAAGGCGGCGAGAGTGTGGCTAGGAACATTCGAAACGGCGGAAGCCGCGGCGAGAGCGTACGACGAAGCCGCATTGAGGTTCAGAGGAAACAGAGCAAAACTCAACTTCCCCGAAAACGTCGGAGCACTCCCAGTACAACCGCCACCGCCACAGCAACCGCCCCTTCAGAATTTCCCGGCGATCAGGCCACCATTTCATGATTCTCCGGCACCGCTTTACCCACCGCTGCCGCCGCCACAACAGCCGCCACCGTTGTTTCAGGGCTCCCATGAAGCGATGATCAGGGACTATTGGCAATACTCTCAGCTGCTGAAGAGTTCTGAAGATTTTCATGGACTTGACCAGTGGTTGTACGATACACAAATGAATTTGCCTCAATCTTCCCCACCGCCGCCGCCGTCGTCTTCGTCGCTTTTGCTGTCGTCTTCATCGTCGACAACGGCGTTTTCGCCGTCTAGTCAATTGTCCTCTGCTTCGTTTCCCCTGTTTTCTTCTTCTACTCATCAGGTGGGGTTTTTCCGGCCGCCGGGAGACCAATCTGGCGGCGGCGGGAGCGGCTGGTCGGGTTTTCCGCCTTCGACGTGGTCGGATACCGGTGGCTGTCCTCCTCCTCCTCCTCCACCTAGTTGAAGTGGAATATGCAAGTTTCTTATTTTCACTTTTTTGTTTTTTTGTTTTTTTTTTCTTTTCATTCTGTTTGTTTGTTTCTTTCTTTCTTTCTTTCTTTCATATACCATTTCTTGCAAAGAAAAAAATTAAGGTTTTTTTCCTCTCATACACCGGTTCATTTTCCTTTTTTTTTTTTCTTTCAAAAATATACTATTTTTTGTTTTGTCCGGATAAGATTTGTAGCCCCTTGAATTTTTATGTGGTTTTTGGGCAATATTTTATTATTTGAAAACAGAGGGACATTGAAATGGTTTGAGGGATGATAAATCAATAATTGCTTCATTCAATCCCTAAGGTGTGTGTCTGAGTTTTGTTTTTAGGAATAGAAGGAAAAGTTTTAGGGTTTATACGGTATTTATTTTGATCTTAAAATTACATACATACTAATTAAATTTATCACCATTAAATCAATCTTAACAACTTTTTAGCTAGTGTATTTAGAGTAGGATTAAAAGATTTAAAATTTTTAATGTATTTAATATATATATATAAGTTAATATTTTATCTTTTCAATAAAAATATTAACTTTCATATGATGAAATATATTATTATTATTATTAAATTAAAATTACACTACCAAGAGAGAAAGTAAAAATAACGGAGAACACAACGAATCTTTGCGGTGGCCAAAAAGCTTGAAGAACAGAACTATGTGCACTAGCTTTGAATTGTTAAAATAATAATAATATTATTACAAATGGATAAATATACTAGTAAAAACATTGACAATCGCAGGAAGATGCTCAAGTAAAATGAAATTGTGGAGGGAAATCAAATAAAATTGAAGGGTAATAATTTATTTTACTTTTAGAGGCCTATTTGATATAAAAAAATAATTTAAGTGTTAAATTATTGTCTCACAAAACTTTTAGACACTAAAATAATAATATTTTAAAAGAAACATTAATTTGGATCTTAAAAAATATTTTAACATTAATTAGTCATAATATTTTAAATTTTGATATAAATTTAATTCTATAATATATATTTGATAAAAAAAGTTAATATTAATAGTATTAGTATAAGACTAAATATAAACACGCTAAATTTTAAAATGTTAGGATTAAATAAATATAAAAAAAAGAATTAAATTGATGTTGAAATAAAATTGTTAGGACTAAATTAATGTTAAATTTTTTTGTCAAAATTAAAATATTGAAAATAAATTAATTATTTAGTGTTAAATTCTCAACCCTAATTTTCCCATAAATTTGTTTTTCTCAACACTAATTTATGTCTAATACACCTGGCACGAAAATCTCGAACATGCCTAGGTAATTTTGAGTTGTACCTCTATACAATACCTACTATTTCTATAAATTTATAGCCTGTCTAGTGTCTAAGATGATCAAGTATTGTTCTAAAGTTATTTTTATTTGTACTGCATGCACATTTGTCATAGTTTGAATTATACTATACATTTTATAATACACTAGCATGATTAAAACAACTTTAAGTTAATTACAACATTTTCTTATAGGAATTTATTGGCAAGGACTAAAGCATTTTATCAACCCCCTGTGATTTGGTAGGTTCAGACTTTAGAGAGGTTCATGTGGTTAAGTTTTTAAAAAAGGTGGCCATCATATTTAACCTATGATTAGAGAGAGTTGTGGTGCATTGTATATATTTTCTTTTTCAAGAGCATGAAGTAATCATACATCATTTAGGTATGATGCTAATCACAATTTGGCTTCAGCCGCAAAAAATTTATGCTAGGAATATTTCTTTGTCAGGCGATTTGAAAGTATTATCTTAAATTTGCACTGTGGCTTGCGACATGTGATGAGCCTTTCCTCATTTTTCAAAATTTTTAATTAAGTAGAAAATAAAAATTATGACATTTTTACATGACAAGGGTGTCATCAAATTAACCTTTTACATTGACCTAGACAAACTCGATTTATAACAATTCTAAATTTCTAAAATTTGAATCATTCTACATCATGCTAAATCTTGGATTATAACAAGATGCCAGCTCGAGTAAAATAAGTTTGAGTTTCGTACAATATGTTTTGTGAGTTTTAATTTTTTTAATTTAAAAATAAGAATCAATTAATAAAATTTATTTTATTATGAAGTTTTAAATTTGACTTACCATATCTTTTTATTTTTTATCTCCAAAATAAAACTCACAAATATACTCTTAAGCTTGTTTAATCTCATAATCCATTTATATAAAAAGGAAAATCATTTGGACAAATTTATACTTGGGCTCTCACTTGGTGAGAGAATACGAAAAAACAACAAAAACAAAAGGAAAAAATTTGCATAAATCATCATTGAGATTAGTTAAAATTGCATTCCACCCTTAAATTATATATAGAATTGTATTTCACTCTAGCTTTTACAATCGATTAGTAATGATCTATTAGTTAAGTTTTTTGTTTTCATTTCATGTATTTTTTGTTTTTAAAATTTTGTGAATAAAATAGTGAAAACAATAAAATATCATTTCTTATTTCAGAATTGTTTTAAGAAAATAGTGAACATAAAAAATAAAAATAAGATACAAGATTTTATTGTTTTTGTTATTTTCACAAATATAACAAAAAAACACAAGAAAGAAAATGAAAACGAAAACTTAACTAATAATTATTATTGATGATCCATCACAGAGGAAAACAAGATTGTATGGTTTTACATATAATTTAGGCTGAAATATAATTTTAACAAACCTTAAAGATGATTGGTGTAATTTATCAAAAATAAAATGACTATACTTTTTTTCAAACGATGATGCAATTCCCCTAATAGAGTCCCCTAATTGATGTAACAAAAAGCGACAAGAATAGTGTTTGAGTAAATAATCTAATGCAAATTGAACTTTTTACGCATTCTCTTCATATTTATCTGATTGTGAAACTACTATCATAGACTGGCGGCTAAAAAACAAAAAAAAAATATTAATTCAAAGTACAATGGGATTACGTGAGATTAAGGTTTACGTTTGGTGGAAGTACCAAATCCTGAACGTCACTTTTTTTTTTTAAAATGCTATCACTATTCACTCAGGATTTAGAATGAGTGTTGCTAATATTTATCCCGAATTCCTTTTAGAATTTATTATACTCAGCTGCTGAACTACTTTTCTTATTGTAATCAGTCTGTTATTAAAAGATGAAAACTTACTATTTTTTCTAAACAAATTTACTCTAAAAATTAACTTTAAAAACAAGTACTTAAAAAATTAAATTAACTCATCACAAATTAAAAAAAAAGTTTACGAACTAATGTCTACTAAGAAGAAGCTACAACTCACTCCTTTAGCTACACTCGTTAAGTTAATAGGAAACCTCTAAACGCTTGTAGGGATAGGAGGTTGCAACACAAGACCAAGGAGAGAGGGGCGTGCTCTTATGGACGTCCCTCTAGGTCACACCAACTCCAAGATAAGTGAAACGGATAAATCTTTGAGATAAGGGGACGATTATTTGAATTTTCTATAACTCTATGTCAAATAAACCAACCAAATTCAATTATAAAAACACATTGACCTAGGATCACCAAGTATCACTTATTCACGATCTCAAATATACTCACAAAATCTTTATACTTACTTGAGTATAAGAGTGTCTTTGTATGTACATCCTACCGCCTCTCACACACTCAAAAATACCGTGTTAGAGCTTCCGTCATAACACGTCATCTATCTACTCCATTAAGATAACTTTATTCATCATCCGAATTACTCTCGAATTTTATTCATCATCCAAATTACTCTCGAACAAAAACTATTAGATTAATGGGTTAATTAAATTTTTTGTCCCTATAATTTGGGAAAGTTTGGTTTTAGTCCCTCTATGTAGATTTTAGTCCCTGTAAAATTTGGTAGTTTGATTTTGGTTCCTGTTAACGTTTGGAAACTGACGGTGATGACGTATCAGTTAGCTCAGCGNCATAATAATAAAAATTAATTAATTTAATTGTAAAAATTAATAAAAACAATTAAATTAGATACTCTAGGGTATGTACTCCATAGGGTAGCTAAGAAATTAACTACCTAAAATTGTATGATTGGAAGCAACTTGATTTCACGTAATAGTGTTGTCGAACTATATAGCGAAGTTGATATTCTATTTAGTTTCTCAGAATATTCTCTCATTCAATAAATAAAAGATTAATCTCCCAAAATACATTCAAATACTTAAACAAATACCTCTCTCAATAATATTTATCCATACATATGAAAAATCTAATTTGACTACATGCTTTATATATAGCGATGTCAAAATAAGTGTTAAAATGAAATTGGTGTCTATATCTTTTCAAAATCAAATTAATTTCAACTTCAAAATATAAACATGCTAGGACTTAAAACTTAAAAAGATATGTGCTCCTTATATTTAGTACATAATCAAATGTTCTAATACTAAACATTCATTCATCACTTAACCCATACTTGCCCTTTGTTTTAATCTAATACCATGGGTAAAAATTTCAACAATCACTTAACCAAATTCAACAATTCTTTTTGAAAGAATGACAAAGCATCAATGTTTTACTTACCCTTATTAATTTTCTGTTCCAGAAAACTTCATATCAATGCCAAAATGGGATACAACATGGATCAAATTGAACCTTCGTCTGGCCAAAATAATTGTACAAGGACTACAATTTCTCAATTACCCTTCTTTCTTCGCATAGTCTCTAGACATTCCTTGGCACTATAGACTTTGGACTGGATGTAAAAATTCCCACTCTTAGAACCTGAAGGAACGTAAATTTTCTGTCTCCTTCCTAATATCTCTGTCTCTTTGTCCTATTTTAGATATCAAACACAGTCTTGCAATCATCTAAACCACATCATATTAGAGGACACCACAAACCATGAAGTGAAACAACTTAATCACAATTATACAACATAAGCCTAATGTGAAGAAAAGCACTATACTGATAATTCCTGGTAATCACCAAAACTTCTATAACCCTTCAAAGTTGGCAAAAATATAAGTAATAGGCTAAAATGGGAAGTATATTATGCATTACCAACTTAAACCAGTAGAGTTAGCTTAAAATATGGACAGATTACACAGTTTCTCAAACCACTTTCTTTTAGTCGATTGCATAGGCTAGAATGTAGATACATAATCCATTAGCAATAAATATCATTAACTAAAAGGCTTGTTCAATTTAATCAATACATATGTTTCGCTCTAGGTCGCNGTGCTTGTGGGTCATTGGAAGTGAACCAGGTTATGCCACATGGCACGCCACTTCTACGGAGCTAACTGACACGTCATCACCGTCAGTTCCCGTTCCCAAACGTTAATAGGGACCAAAATCAAACTACCAAATTTTACAGGGACTAAAATCTCTATAGAGGGACTAAAATCAAACTTTCCTAAATTACAGAGACAAAAAACTTAATTAACCATAAATTAATTGAGCGATATAACTTTTCTCCTTCTCTCTAAATCTATACAAGTCACAATACCTCTCGTCTTATTAATTTGGAACTACCGGTGCCATTTACCAAGTTGGTATGTGGCATTTTAGTTATGTTTTATATTTTCTGCATGAGTCACATTAATGTGATGTCATTATAAAACTTGAGGAACTCGGTAACTCTTTGATAAGTTTATTCCATGAAATAAAAAAAAATGTGTAAAAGATTGATGAAAAGGATAAGCACTGAATTCGAAGTGCATCACAATCGGTTGGTGAAATACTACATCTTTTAATCTCATGGTTTGATGATAATTATAATTAGAAAATGATGTAAGATTTGTTAGTCTTATGATTTCTATCAGGAAATAGTGAATTTTTGGATAATATTTATCAGCTGAGTGCGCATAGCAAACTATCAAGTTTAATAATTTTTCAACAACTCACGTAGGTGAAATTGAAGAAGGGGGAAATGAAAAAGGTTAAACAAGTTATGTTACTAACTCTTTTTCTGGGTGAAGAAGGTATTCACACTTTTCATAATTTGTATTTGAGTAATATTCTTTGAAAAATGATTGTTATCTCGAAAACTTATTTTACACCGATGAACGACTAAATATGAATGGTTAACCTTTTAGTTAGTCAAAAACTCTAAGCTAATGCAACTGTGAACTATGCCCCGTGAAATTATAGTGATTTAGTAGCTACCTTATAGGGTAAATATCCTATGATATCTAATTTAACTATTTTTATTAATTTTTATAATTAAATTAATTAATTTTTATTATTATTTCATGATCTAGTATGACATATTGATGAATTTTATGATATAATATGATGAATTAATATTTTTTAATACAATATTTGTAGATAAATGCATTGTAAGCTTAAATGGTCCGTAAATCTCTAAATCTCTTATAAGTGATTCTTTTAATAATTTGACAAATAAAAGGTTTGTTACAATAATATAAAACATGCCATAATAATAAAAATTAATTAATTTAATTGTAAAAATTAATAAAAACAATTAAATTAGATACTCTAGGGTATGTACTCCATAGGGTAGCTAAGAAATTAACTACCTAAAATTATATGATTGGAAGCAACTTGATTTCGCGTAATAGTGTTGTCGAACTATATAGCGAAGTTGATATTCTATTTAGTTTCTCAGAATATTCTCTCATTCAATAAATAAAAGATTAATCTCCCAAAATACATTCAAATACTTAAACAAATACCTCTCTCAATAATATTTATCCATACATATGAAAAATCTAATTTGACTACATGCTTTATATATAGCGATGTCAAAATAAGTGTTAAAATGAAATTGGTGTCTATATCTTTTCAAAATCAAATTAATTTCAACTTCAAAATATAAACATGCTAGGACTTAAAACTTAAAAAGATATGTGCTCCTTATATTTAGTACATAATCAAATGTTCTAATACTAAACATTCATTCATCACTTAACCCATACTTGCTCTTTGTTTTAATCTAATACCATGGGTAAAAATTTCAACAACCACTTAACCAAATTCAACAATTCTTTTTGAAAGAATGACAAAGCATCAATGTTTTACTTACCCTTATTAATTTTCTGTTCCAGAAAACTTCATATCAATGCCAAAATGGGATACAACATGGATCAAATTGAACCTTCGTCTGGCCAAAATAATTGTACAAGGACTACAATTTCTCAATTACCCTTCTTTCTTCGCATAGTCTCTAGACATTCCTTGGCACTATAGACTTTGGACTGGATGTAAAAATTCCCACTCTTAGAACCTGAAGGAACGTAAATTTTCTGTCTCCTTCCTAATATCTCTGTCTCTTTGTCCTATTTTAGATATCAAACACAGTCTTGCAATCATCTAAACCACATCATATTAGAGGACACCACAAACCATGAAGTGAAACAACTTAATCACAATTATACAACATAAGCCTAATGTGAAGAAAAGCACTATACTGATAATTCCTGGTAATCACCAAAACTTCTATAACCCTTCAAAGTTGGCAAAAATATAAGTAATAGGCTAAAATGGGAAGTATATTATGCATTACCAACTTAAACCAGTAGAGTTAGCTTAAAATATGGACAGATTACACAGTTTCTCAAACCACTTTCTTTTAGTCAATTGCATAGGCTAGAATGTAGATACATAATCCATTAGCAATAAATATCATTAACTAAAAGGCTTGTTCAATTTAATCAATACATATGTTTCGCTCTAGGTCGCACGCTGTTGTTTAGTGCAACACATTACGGACATATCAGAGTTTTTTACTCTTTTGCCCCTGCTACAGTAACTATTTCCCAAAATATCCCTCGTTTGAAATATATAACCATAATGCCCCTGTTTTGGCTGACGTGGACGCCGCAAGACGCGTGGGCGTCCACGTAGGATTCGCCAACACGGTTGGCGAATTCAGTTCAATTGCTCCAACACTGAATTCGCCTACACGGTTGGCGAATTTAGAGCAAACCCGTTAACACTAAATTCGCCAACCGTGATGGCGAATTTAAGTCAACGGATTATTATAAGTTTACCCACACCCCCCATTTTCTCACACTCCTCTCATTTTCTGAAATTTACTTTATCTTTCTAAAATTTTATCTCTCTAAGATTCCAGAGCAATAGCCGCTGACGCTGCCCTTATAGCGAGTCATCAACACCTGTAAGTTTTTACATAAGCATTATTTATTTGTTTAGTCAATAATTTTTTTTGTTAATTGTAACATTGTAGTTTTTTTTGCTGTACATAACACTGTATGTTATATGTATTGAGTTATATGCATTACTATAATATATTTTGTATGCTGTTGTTGTGCGTCTAAGTTGCCGTTAAAATAAACACATGTTGTATAGATTTAGGGAATAGATAGTTGCTGCTTGTATTTGTTATAAATTGCATGCATAGATTGCTGACGTATAACATGTTAG
>QANU01115364.1:169497-264976 GCA_003254905.1 Nissolia schottii | reverse complement strand
AGTTGAATTCGCCATCACGGTTGGCGAATTTAGTGTTAACGGGTTTGCTCTAAATTCGCCAACCGTGTAGGCGAATTCAGTGTTGGAGCAATTGAACTGAATTCGCCAACCGTGTTGGCGAATCCTACGTGGACGCCCACGCGTCTCGCGGCGTCCACGTCAGCCAAAACAGGGGCATTATGGTTATATGTTTCAAACGAGGGATATTTTGGGAAATAGTTACTGTAGCAGGGGCAAAAGAGTAAAAAAACTCGACATATCATAACTCTCATCCTAGTATCATAGAAAACACCACAATTATCTGTCAAATAATATGCTCCAAACTAGTTATGTCCCACAAGTAGCCAGATACTCATTTAGTTATAAATCCTAGCTAGCTAATATCGATCTGCTTTGTAAATTGCATAGCCACTGTAAATTTATGATGGCTATTGTAAAATTTTTAGCATAGGTTTTGGAGTTAGAAACCCAAAAAAGAAAGAAAAGAAAAAGTTTCAACAAAACACTTGATGAAAGAAACCAAAGAATTTGCTGCGAAATGCTTACGGTTGGTGAGTAGTATCTGTTCCAGAGCTATTGTGTTAAATAGTAAGGTACAACATTGGTGGCTCTTTATTTCCGCTCCATAGTAAGCAAATATGGATTGGCACAAAGCCCGATATATGGTTGCAGGAATATGTGGTCTCGGAGCTTAGGGGTACGTATTGAAAAATATTGATGGGGAGTAGCTGGTTACTTGGTGATTTTTCCTTCACTACTATTTCTATTTTGGACCCCCCCCCCCACCATCTTCTAGTTTGAGCTCCCCCAACTGATCCAAAAAAAAATAGAGAAACCAAAGAATTAACATGTAAACGAGCTTCCTAGTATGCCTAAAAAATTGCAAATGTTATTCAAGGGCATAAATATATAAATATATATATAAACTTACATTCAAGTGTTTGACAATATGCCCGAACGAGTGCTCTTGCCATGATGCCCCATGCACTAAAATTAAGTTAACAAGAAACTTTGAAGCCTGCTTAAACAATCATGTTAATATTCTAGCCAGAGATTTCGTGCACCGAACCAACCCCAACCCCATTTCAAGCATCTAGCCATACTACTACCACCTAACTTGTTCTAATAGAAATTCATGATAACAAAAAACACCCAATGCTGCAAATGCCTAAATAATCAATTCACTGGCTTATCACTCAGATCAAACAACAAAAATAAACAAAACACCATTCAATGATGATCAAAACTGAAAAGAATCCTGGCTTACCACTCATAACAACTAAGCATGCATGGAGTTCTCCAAAACCCTTTCAGCAAAACTGATTTCTCAGGGACACATTATGCTACTACAAATAAATAAATAATAATTAAAAAAATTAAAATCTCATGAAGGCATATCAATCTATGTTCAAAATTGAACCAACCATGATGGAAGGAACTCATGCATAAGAGGAGCTACATCAATTAAATTAAACACAGGTGTTCCAAACCCTGTAACACCCACAACCCATTCTCTAACATAGCACCACAAATGAAATCACAGAACCAAGATAATAATAATAATAATGAAAACAACATAAAAATTACTATTATGAAGAAAACAAATAAATAACACAGAATTCAAACTCAAACATATTGAAAACTAAGAAAATGAGTTATGAGCACATAGTCTTATACCCCACGGCAAAATGTGGTGGCCGGAAGCGGCAGGGAGCGGCGGTGGGTGACGTTGACATATTATAACATATTAGAAATATTTAGTTTTAGCCCCTAACATATTATAAATGATTTGGTTATAGTTTTTGTTTATGGCTGTCAAAACGAGCGGGCTCGCCCATTTATTTTTTTTAAAAAAATTCAAAAATTCAAAAAATTCAAAAAAATTCAAAAAAAATTATTTAAAAAATTAAAAAAAATTCACGGGCAGGTCCGCGGGCCAAACGGGAGGGCCATAAACGGGTCGATCCAATTTTTTTTCAAATTTTCGCAGGTCTATTTTTTGCATGTAAAGTCCGTCCATTTAACCGGGTAAATAGACCGGGCCAATTTTGACAGCTTTATTTTTGTTCTTAGTGAGACTCTACTAACGGTTGATGTGTCTAACAAAGTGTCATGTCAATAGTGTTATGTTAGTAAAATAAATCTATTTGACTTACAGTCTGACCCAAAGCTAACTTATAACTCTTTATTTAACTTAGATTGAGATCATACGTGGGTGATGATTTGGAGGACAAATCCAGGTTTAAGCTGTAGGTTATTGGCCAATTTGAGTTTGATTATGGGTCAAGTTAATTTATTTTGTTCATGGTACTATTGATGAGACAGTCTATTAATCAGGTTAGCAGTTAACATAGAGCTTCACCGATAGCAGAAACTAAAACCAATTTTTTTTAATATATTTGAACCCCNATATATATATAACTTTTTAGAGACTTAAATCAAATCTCCAAAATTTGTTTGACATCTAATACATATTTAAACCTATATTCTTTCTATTTTACCCCACAATTGACAAGTATTTTCGTAAATTTATAGTTGCGACGTAGAAGCTCTGAACATTTCTCCAAAGTATCATGCAAAGTGTACATTTAGGCTATATTGTAAATAGTAAACAAAAGTTTTATAATAATAATAATAATAATAATAATAATTTACAATACAATAAAGGACATTGATGGAAATAACTTTTTTTTTATCTATTTTTTTCTTCCATTGTAAATTAGTTTTTTTTTTCTTTATTTTGAGAAGTAGGTAGAGACTTGTTTCTAGTATCTTAACCAGTAAAAAAGAGAGTACACTTTGTAAATAAGTATTTTTACTAAAAGCGTAAACAAACACACCATAAATGTTGCTAATGATCGAGTGAGGATTTATGCACAAAATTTAGAGATTTTTAGTTGAAAAAGCTTGTTTGTTAGGTTTTTTTCTTTTTTCTTTTTGAACTTCTAAATTTATTTAAAGCAAGACAAATTAACTCCTAGAATATTTTCTATCGTATAACATCATCTACACTGTGAGAGAAGTATCCCAGTATGCGAATGACTCATTTCTATTAGCCCATTTCTTTCCGAGCTAAATATTATTTATTGTATGATATGAAGCTAGATACATTATTGACATGAAGAATTATGTGTCAATAACTAAAAACTTAATTATGTAGTTATCTTGTTAACGAATTCATTGAAAGGATCTATCGTCTATTATTAACTATCTTATCATATAACCTATAAATGAAACAATCCTCAGTTATTTATGTGTCTATACTCATATTTCTAAAGTAGTGGGTATATAAAACAAATGATAAAAAGCAGTACCTTCTGATCAATCATGCGTATTTAGAAGCAAATTGCTGTATGATCTTGAGCCTGTTCGGTTTGTCACCCAAACATGAAAACACACACTTTAAGGGAGTTTTTCCGATTTCCTAAGCACTTTTGTAGAAAGGCGAAAATTCCTCCGGTGATCAGAATCGATTATGAGGCCAAAGACAAACAAATAGTCAGTCTTGGAGGTTAGGTCTAGCACACGATTAGCATTGACAAAGTTTTCGTTTCCATGTTGTTATATGTACAACACAATTTACAATGTAATATTCATTATTACTTTTGAGATAAGAAAAGAAGAAGAAGAAGAAGAAGAAGAAGCAGCAGCATGCTTAAGGCCTAAAGGAGCAACATTTTAAAGGCAAAATCATCTCAAATTAGAAAAATGTTAATGAATATGAAAAACTCTTGTACGAAAGTAGTATGAAATGGAATTAAGTGCTATTTTTGTGTTGTAGTTGATTTTATTACAAAAAATGCACATATGCACGTGTGAATGACGTGATTAACTCATTTTTCCTTACACCACTGAATCCATGTATAGTTATGCGATCCCACATAAAAACCTTCCTATGTTTTAATTGATTTTTGCTACTTCCTCTCATGTGTGTTTTCCTAACTTCCCATATCCCAAGTTTTCGTACTAATGCTATTTGGTACGATTTCATTTCGTGAAAATATTGTGCATATATTTTTCGAATGAATTAGGAGCAAGATGAAACGAGAAATTCCTTCCTCCATTAAAATGGTATTGGGAATAATGTAAAACATTTGAACCCACCAAAATAAAAAGTAAATAATAAATGCGGTATACAAAATTATTTTCTCCATAATGAAGTACGAATTTCCGGCTAAGTGAAGGTGAATCATACGGCAAAAAACATGGGTGAACTGATTTTGAAATATTAACTTAGTGAAAAATAGATCGATTGCATTTTGTCATCCACACAAATATAAAATAATTATATATGGGGTTAACAATCATTTCTCTAAAAATAACAGAAAATAAGCAAATGACAAATATCATGGATTGGTTAATCAATCATAGGTGTTCCTAGCTAGCTATGGCTTCCACAGAAAAACGGTTTCATGCATGCTAGAATTTTCTTTTCAATTATACATGAGACCTTCATGCTATATTTTTATATTTCAACCTTAGAGATGAACTTTGATATATAATTTTTTCATGAAAAGGAAAGGCCTGCTTAAATTGAAAACTCATGTTGAAGAAAATGAAAGAAATTAAAACGAAATTATTCAATAGATTAAATAGCAGCAAAAACTGCTATTTGAGTTTGATATTCCTTTCCTCCCTCCACACACCAAACCAAATAAAAGAAGCCCCACCCCCACATTAAATAATAATAAGAAAAAAATGAAGAATATCCACACAGGCTCCCAACATAAACGAACGAACAGGCACTCAAGACAAATCATTTGTTGCCGAGAAAGCGATCTTGCTAATCAACTTGATGTCCTGGTTAAGATTAAGGATAGCAGGATTCACAACCTTTTCTGCGGCCAGGCCTCTCTCACACGTGTCGGGTCCATCCCCGGCAACCTTGGCGTCGTAGCTGGCAGTCTGAGGGTCCTCTGTGAGCTCTCCAAGGGCACTCCTGAAGGAACCAACCACACCATCATAGTCGAATCCCGCGCACCGGGCGATCGCCGGAGACTTGGTAGTGCCTGCCAAGGTCTTGAGGAATGCCTGTCCCTTAGTGGCCTTGCTTATGGCCAATTCAAGGACGGATTTCGTGAACTGCACCATGTTTTTCGCAGATGAGATCTTAGGGTCTGATCTCAACACTTGCATGCAACTTGCCCTGTCCTCCAAGCAAGCGCCACAAACTTTGGTCACAAATTTGGAGCCCCCTGACCCTGATTTGGATGATTTTCTTGCATCTGATTGCAAAGGCGCGTTGGAGATTAGGATCAGTAACCCAAGGGTCAACAATAGGGAAGATAACGTTGACGAGTTCTTCATAATTGATTTTCTTTTGTGTGTGTGGAACAACAACAAAAGAATACAAGATTTAGAGGGTCCTAAGGAGCTCCTTGGATTTTGGTTTGGTAATTGGGAGGGAGTGACTCTCAGATTGATATTGGGGTGCTCTTTATAGCCACTACCAAATTCTAATTTTAGGCTAAGGTGCAATTTTTTTGTTGTGATTTTCAGCGGTTGGTTGGTTGGTTGTGTGTGATTCGTTTTTTCTATTTATTTTTATTTTTGGTTAAACTTAGTTGCATTTTCCAGGAGTAAAAGTCGCGTAACAAATTCACATGAGGTTTTTCGAACTGAATTTAAATCAACAGTTTTCGCCTAAAATTATTCAAGTACCTATGAATAGAATTTAACAGGTAACGAACTTCAAGGGCTAGAACTTAAGTACTAATTAATTGGAATTATGCATTTCCAAGCCGAATCTTGCTGGCATTGCAACATTGCTTTGTGGACCAAGAAACCAATCTTATGACCTAATTACTAATTTTAAATGTCGCACCTAAATTTGAAATCAATTGAAATGGGAAATGATTTGAATTGCAAATCAATTATTACGTTTGGAATCAAATACATAAGATGAGAATGAAATTCATTAAAATAAGAATTGATTTTATTTAATTAGTTTAATTAATTTAATAGTTTGATTTGATTAATACAGTCAAGTTTGTAAATTTAGTTAGTTTAACAGGAATAAAATAGTATTTTATGTTAAAATGAAATCAATTTTAAGTAAATCCTTAGAAAAAATAATAGAATTTCTAATGTAAGTAAATTAAATTCTCATGGATTTAAGAAATCAAATCAACTCTATTTTCTTAATATACCAAATATGGGAATTAATTTGTAAATCAAATCATTTACCATCTTATTTGATTCCAAACGCATTCAAAATGAAATTTTGAATAGCAATTAAATTCAACTTTTTGCGTACGTGATGATGATCAGAACCCTTTTGTCTATTCTGGGAAGTTCTTTGAGGAATTGGCTTTCTGTTACTTTACATTCTTGAAGTATAGCCTATTCAAAACCTTCAAAGATTAGCATCAACTTGGCACTCAGAATTGGCAAGTTGTAGTGTTTTATGGGAGAGGACAATGAGAAAGAACAAAAGAGAAATGTTAAAAGCCTTTGAATATTTAGATTAATTATTGTTCTAACAATTTTTATGAATTACACTTAATAATATATATATATATATATATATATATATGTGTGTGTGTGTGTGTGTATGTTTGTATGTATGTATATATGTATGTATGTATGTGTGTGTGTGTGTTTTTTCCTCCAAAATTGTCCAAAGTATCGTTATAAAGTTTTTAGAAAGATAATTCGATTAAATAGTTAAGAGAATATAATGTTACGATGATGGCTAACTTGATCTAAGTATGTCTTGGACATTCGTTGGTCCTTAGTTTTTAATTTTAAAAATGACTCATGTCAATTTTTTTAATAATTACAATTAGAGTTATTTTATTTTTTATTTTGCAATAAGAGTCACTTGTCATAATGTCATAGAAATTAAAGTAACACCACAGTTAGGTGGCCATACCCAAAAATTGACATAAGAAATTGTTAGTTACCTAAAATTCAAACCTGATGGAAGTTTACTTCTTGAAAGGCTTAAACCCTCGTTTTTCAATTTTGACTAGAACATAAATAAATTCTTCTTCAAGGTAGTAGAGGGAGTAGGTAAGACAGTGAGCAACATCTTCACTGAGATTGATGTCATCTTCATGAAGCTTGATGAAGGTGAGAGGTAAACATTCCTCTCATGCTCATAGCTATGGAGATTTCTTGAAAAAAAAATTGTTGAAGATGAAAAGGGTTCAAACAAGAACAGAGAGAAGATGATAAATAAATAAAAAAATAGATGAGCACATTTATGTTAGTTTTTAGGAAAGTAGGGAGACATGAGAGAAAAGTGAAATATAATTTAACAAATTAGATTAAGAAAATAAAATATTTTGACAAATGACTCTCATCAGAACATAAAAAATAAAATAACTATAATTGTAATTATTAAAAAATTGACATGGAGTCATTTTTAAAATTAAAAACTAAGGACCAACGAAGGTCCAAAACATACTTAAAACCAAATTAACGATCATTGTAATGTTATTCATAAGGAAGAAAAAAAAAAACAGGGAGAGGATAAATTCCCCCACGAACGTTGAGTTATTTGTATTAATGAAATTGAAAGACTACCATATCATCATTTTTTTGGTCAAGTATTTTGGTGGTTTCATAATTTTAAGATTTGAATCCAATTGAAACAATTTCTCTAAATAAAAGAGTAATTAATTTTAAAACTGATGTTTCAATATTTATTTTAAATATGATCAGTTAAGTTTGGAACAAGATTCAAAAGTGAACAATATTCCATCCAATATGATCGGTACAATTGATAAGAAACTACATTATATCCTACAAAGATGTGAACTCAATTTGCATTGCTGACATAAAGATTATTATCGAACCCAACTAAAATTTTATAAATTTTATTTTAATAAGTGAACAATGTTCTAAATTTTAAATTGAGGTTTACCCAATTTTCTCGGTTCATTTTAATTTTTTGAAAAGAATTAAAAGTAAAATGAAACAAGCGAATCTAAAACAAAATTATAACCAAAAAAGTTACTAGGACCTTCTTAAACTCAAATGTAATTTTCTTTTTTTGGATCAAACGCTTATTACTAGGCAAAAAACTATAGTTATTGATAATAGTACAACTTTATTTCCTTATAATTTATAAAAATTGTAGAACTGCATCTAACATTAAAAGAAAAAATGCATCCATTACAAACACTATGAGCTAGGATGAGCCCGTGAAATTCTAAAGGTAATACTAGCCATATTAAACCAATAGCTTCAACGGTTAAAGGTGTGTTTGAAAGTTTTATTGTGAAAGAAAAGGAAATAAATGGGTAAGTTTAATTGTACCTGAGAGTTTTAATTTAGTCTTACAACTCTTTTCCTTTCCTTTCTTTCCCCAGCAAAATAATAGTCGTGAATGTGCATGCACACATCAGTTTCATTGAAATCATAGTTTTGCAATAGGGTTTGAGTTTAGCTCCTCTAAAATGTTGTACTTTAGAACTAAAATGTGTTGTGCTTCATTTAGAACTAAAATGTGTTGTGCTTCATAACAATTGTACAAGATAAAAAGCACAACCTCAACTATTAACGATAAAACCAATTCAACTTATCACACATAAACCATTGATTTTCATCAATAAGCCTAATCCACCTAGATAGGACCATATATGTAAAATGCAGATATAACCGCAAATATCCATGACTTAAAAGGCAATATAAACAAAAGTGTTCTCACATAAATAGCAGGGCTAAAAGAACTTGATGAGAGAAGCCCTTTTTCCAGTCTATAACGCAGTATTTGTAAGGCAACTTCTTTCAGTATCACAACTGGTTATTTACACAAAGAATAAAAGCCAAATAAAGATGGGATCCACATTTTGGACTGTTGAAAAATTGACAAAAGAAAAATTATAATAATATAAAAAAAAAACACTTTTTCTTTGTCTCAAACAAACAAACAAAAACAAACAAACAGTTCTATGCTTACCCAAAGAGCTAGGATTATCACAAAAAGGTTAACTAAGTTTTATACCAAAAGTACCAATCAATTCAACCTCCCATTTTGTATCTGACCGAGGAGCATTTTCCTTTACCATATTTAGTCTCCAAGCAATGCCACATCATTTATGTTTGATGCCATGTAAATATCATAGAGACCAGCCACCCCTCGTCATCGGCGCATTTCCTGAGGTAACATAGCTTCTGCTTTCGGTGACATTCGATTTGGCAAGGACCTCTTGTGCGATTTCCCAGCTTTCATTCTTTTCCCAGCTCGAGTGCCTAGCGTCAGACCGAATTGTGGGAGCTCGATGGTCTGAGGACAAAATTGAGTCAGGTTCAGCTGTATTGTGGGGCTGTCCATTGCTCCCTCGGCTCCGAATGTCCTCGTCAAGCTCTTCAATATTATTCCTACGTTGCGATATCTTCAATAGGTCTTCGCCAATATCTAGATCATCTTCAACCTTAGGTCGGCGATCCCCTCCACGCAAATCATCCGGTTCGCGTTCCTGGGCAATGAAAGGAGGAGCAGGCGGCCTTTGAGCCTCCTCTTGAAAAAAAGCCCTGAAATTGTTCCTTGAGGGCTTTACTTTTGTGCAGAACACTTCCAGAAAATTGTTTAAACAACCCCGGTTAAAAACGTTGTTCCTGCTGTCAGCTCTGTACCTGAAGTTTTCGTATGTAGTCTGCAAAACAATAACCTGAGAATCAATTTCTAGATAACAATGCAGTATGCATACAAGGTATATGAATACAGACATGGTACAGTTTCTATCCGACGACACACCAAACTTAGTAGATGCTTATATTTTATCTTTCGTACACTGAAAAACAATTAGGAGGATGACTTTCTTTTAGCATTAGGATTCACGAGAAGTGTAAGAGGTAAGGAAATATAAATGCAAGATTTTGAAATTTTCTTCTCAAGTTTTCTTTCATCTCCATCCAAATGTAGCAATAACAACAATCGTATTCATCAGTAAGCAAGCAGCATGATTTGGCGTTAGGTAATGCTAACTTAGAAAACAATCATTGGATAAGTTAATGTCCATCTATGTCATGATTTGTCATTGTTCGCATGATCATAGGGGATGCAACTATTGAAGTAAGAAAAATAAATTGAACTATTTCCTTTCCAACAAATAAAACTGAACTATTTCCTTTCCAGCATATAAAACGCCTAGCGGATTTAAAAGACTTGAAGTCATAGGTCATGCTAAGAAGTTATCTTAATAAAATGGAGATCACTCCCTCCAATTTTCTTTATTCGCATAGTAAAAACAGTAGTCTGGAGCATACTAAAGAATGAGATATAGATAAGACACCAAAACCAGAAATGTAAGAAGATTGGAACTGACCTGATTTGTGCCTATGAGGTACAAATGAAAACCAGTTAGTCCACCAACAAACCACAGAGAGATGAAACAATAAGCCATAAGTATCACAGATGCAGGGGATTCTTTCATCGCCCTCCAAACTGTGCCATCGTAATTATCCATCCGAACCTTAATGTAATAAGCTGAGATGGAAAACACATAGATGCACAGTAGAGTTGCCGAAGAAACAAATAGAAAGAAGAAACGGTAGTTCCTCTGCACATTGGAAAAGCCCAAAAATTTATTTAAAAAAAACAAAACAAATGAATAAGAACAAAGCAAACAAATTAGAACCCAAGAACATGAATGAAGAAGAAAACATGTAATCATGAAAACAATTATGTTCATGAATGTCAACTATCATACCAGACCGATGCATTGGCCCACCCAAGGGCAATGGTGATCAAAACGCTCAACACAGTTGTTGCAAATGGAGCAATGCGAGCAACGTGGAGGACGATACAGCATACAGGTTTCACAATACTTCACTCTGACAGTATGGCCATTGACAATTATGTCTTTTGTTCGGGGAAACTGAAGGCTTGGTGTTTGTCGTCCGGCTCCCCCGCCATCAACAGATACCGAAGATTCATAACGGAACTCTTCCTCTGGTGGATGTGAATTCCTCGGAATAATGCCCGGATCACGGGAGGAAGTAAGAAAGAGAAGCACCAGGACCTAGAGACAAAGATTATGGCATTATACCGTGTTTAAACTCCAGGAGATCGGTAAATAAGGAAATCATATTAAAAAAAACAGCTCCCAACTGCACTTCAGTAAATTTGAAATTATTGGGGAGAAAAAATTGAAATTACAAATAGATGGACCACAAATTGCTCTGCTATGTCAGTAACTGCATTAAACAAGCCATACTTCAGGACTTCTCAGCATTGGCTCAAAATAGGTAGAAAGCATGTTCTCTATGACATATGGCAAGTTCTTTTAAATTTGGACTATGGATCTTACAAAAAGAACAAGTCCTAAGCATGCATATAAAGGATAGAGACATCAAAAAATAAATAAAGGAAAACAATTAATAGAACTTACATGAAAAGTGAAGAGAACTGCTACTACCAAAATAGCATATCCTGAATCATATGAAGAAAATTGATGCCGAAGATGCCTTGCTACAAATACACAAAAGATGATAACTGGAACAATGATCAGCAACAGGGTGACAAGCAGTGACTTAGCATCAGGTCCAAATATCAACCTCCCGCCCAATATGAATTTCTGAAAAATATTAGCAGAAGTTCAACGTAAAATAAGAGCCAATAATTGGCAGAAAATAGTTCCCAGAAACCTAACACACTTTCGAAATGAGACAAAAGCATGCAATATTAGCTGAATGCTACATCATTCCAAAAGGAAAGTATCAAAAATTAGAAACAATTTTAATAGAAGCTACAAAATACAAACAATTTCCAGTGAAACATTCAATACACACACACACACACACACATATGGTATATTTATTAATTCTAGGATAATGAAAGGAGAAAATACAAGTGGTGGAGAATAATGAATCCTCTTGTCAAAAACAGGAATTACACAATGAGCCAAACCACTTAAAACATGTGATAAAACATTCAAATCACTTTGAAAATAAATGACAGAAGATCCCTTGAAGAAGACACGAGTTGAGCACTAAGAGAAAGGCCATGAACACAATACTATCCTATAACAAATTTAAAAGAAGAGAAACACCTTGAAAGTATGGGCATTTCTCTACAACCAAAGGCAGCAGAGAACTGCATACAGCATAGTGCCATAAAATCTAAATTCCTTGATTCCTTCCAAAATCATTGCAGTTCACCAAGAGGAAACCTCCAGTGTATGAGAGGTGACCAGGAACCACAAAACAATTCAGCAGGTGCAAGACAAAAGTGGCATGTCTATAGTATTAATATCAGCTTATTTTAGCATGTTTATGCCTACATGCCACTATTTCTAACAGTTTAACTATAGTATGATGTATGTACTCAAAATTGTCTCATGCATTACATCATTCAAACTTAGGAGTTTATTATGTCATTGGCAGTCATCCTGTCCTAGTACATAACCATAAAATAAGCCAAACATGAGACAACAAAACATCATGAAACAATTAATCATCCACTGTTTGCCACTTGTCCAACCACTTTACAGCTGTAGATTAGAATAGTTGACAACAAGGTTCCAGTTAGAGTCAATCATGTGGCATTGTTAATCAATCATGCAACCAACACCACAAATATTGTCTGTCGCCATTGATCTCTGAAGACCCAACTCCAAAATCAAATACTGTGAACATAAATAATCATCCTAAGCCTTACAATTTGTTTTTCTCAACTTTTCAAAGTTGACATCATACCAAAACGCAGCAACACATGGACCTACCTATGCTACTCAAGTGCTCCAACCCATCCCATTGTCAGCCTATGTAATCCAACCAATAACCAAACTTACATCTTACTCATTTAATAATCTACTAGTAGACTTCATAATTTATCTTCAGCCAGTCATTTTGTCACGAGAACACAAAAATCCAACATGAAAGCCCTATTCAAAGCAACAGAATCTCCAAATAAAATGACATGAACATCATCCTTCTTCAACAAACATCAAGAAGACACACACACACACACACACAAAGCAGCAGCATCAGCTACCCAATGATTGTAAACTTCACCACCTAACATGATTTCTTGTACTAAATGAAAAACTACCAATGAAAGATACAAACCAGAAACTGATCAAAAGCTCGAGCACACTACGCGGTTCAATTCTACCTTTCCTTTCACCCAAAAGTACATAACCACCTTGAGCAAAAGATACAGCAACACTAGAAAAATAAAATTTTGAACTCTATATCTTCATAGTTTTCCAAAATACAAAGTAACTCACCAAGTTGAGCCTAACACTTTGAATCCAATTCAGAAGATACAAGACTAAAGTATTACTCCAGATACCTTCCACATGTAATAAAGACAAAACTAGATAGAGTTCAACACCTATTGTAATCAGGCAGACAGAACCACAGACCAGACTCAACAAACACAACGAATACAGAAGACAGAGAGCACTGCTCAGAGCTCATACAAAGTTGCAGAATTCCCACAAAAAAATATGCATAACCTCACTCCACTGCCAGCTCAACATTCAGCACAAACCCACACCCACAACACAGCTTGTAATTTTTCCAAAAAAAATAAAGCACACACTAAGTTAATTTTTTTTCTTCCCTTTTTAGCTTCAACTTTTTCAAGCAACAAAATCTTGCCCTAGAATTTCCAAGGCCACCCACCCAACCCTTATGAAGCCTTCAGCAACAAGCAAATCACGCACATACCCACAAATCTAAATCACATCCAGATGGCATATCAAGCATAAAAATTCCAAATTTGCAACGAATAAGAGGTGAAAAAATCGAACTTTACATTACTTCCTTTCCAAACTTGGTACACGCGCTTCGGTGCCATGAGAGAAACCCCACCCCACTCTCCCTCCTTGAGGCTATAATTGGCAAGTGTTCATCTCATTCCGGTGAATCAGAGTGTTGGATTGGGGGGGTCAAAAATTGTGGGCTCGGCTTGGAATGCGATGAAAAAAAAAAAAAGCTTCACAGAAAAGAGAAAAAAAGAGGAGAGAGAAAGAGAAGGGAGAGAGAGAGAAGAAGGGAAAAAAAAGGGGTTGTGATCCCAGTAGAGAGGTGGCGGGTTTTGAATTTGGAATTTTTGGAAGTGTGGTTTTCTTGTGCTGATGGGAATGTTTTGGGGGAAATGAAAGGGGGGGGGGGGGAAATCTAGTGTGTGCGGATATATAGCAAAAAAAAAAGTGAAGAAAGATTGGATTTTTGAAGTTGAAGTAAAAAAAGAAGAATAAGAAGAAGGAGGAGGAGGAGGAGAAAGGAGAATCAGAACAACAAGCCCTTATTGTTTCATCTGTCTCACGTCACTCCCTTCTTTCTCTGTCTCTGTGACAGTGAATTTTTATTTTATTCTTTTTAAAATTTCTGAAATTTTCACCCATCATTAAATAAATTTCCCATTTTCTACCAAAGTGTGGGTTCACTGGCATCATGATCCAACGGTTCTGATTGAGATTACCAGGTTTTTATGTTATTTTAAAAAAACAAGACAAAGGGATGTTACAGTAAAAACAAAAGGAACAAGTTTCATGGAAAGATAAAAAAATATTATTCAGATATGGATCTTTGTTGACTAATCAAATTTTGTAACAGTAGGGTCAAGGTATTAAAACATTACTTAATGACTTGGAGGGGGAGTTTGGGAGGAGCCTATGAGAATGAAATCAGTACAATTGTTAATACTCTTATTATAAAGGTGAAAAAAATTAAAGAATCTTACTTAGAACAGACTGCACAGAAATTAGTATATTATTACTGTGAAGTTTTTAGTTTCCTCAAATAGTCTTTGATTTTGAATGTAATCTCATCCAACTATTTTTAAGTTTTATTATTATTATTATGCATTGATATTGATAGTGTATAACTTTTTATACACTCATTCAATCTGTTAGAAATAAATTAATATATTTAATATATCTGTAATTGATTTTGACTTATTCATAACAAATTTAGGTTGATTTAATTTGATTCTATCATTTAAGCTATGATTCAATTATTGGCATATATATTGGCACCTAATTGTAACCAACATGCACAACCTTCAATAGTACACCCTTATTATTAATGTTTAATCTCTCCCTCTTGATTTTTCCCTATTTATCATCTCTGATTTATCATGAAATCTCAGACAATCAAATCATATAATATAAATAAAAATAATTAACTTTGTCACACATTACTTAAATAATCATAAATAAAAAAATATTTGATTGAATAATAATAAGTTTTTTTATATTCTCAATGCATAATAATTAAAAAAAAATTATTTTTATTTTGGTTAATGCCTGGATAGACCAAATAACGCTGAACAGGTAAACTAATATGCCTCGATCACTGTGAAAATCATTTTTTTTAAAATTACAAATATTAAGTTAATTATAAAGCTCAGACTGCAATGTACAAAAAGCAAATAGGTAGTTTTTTTTTTGGTATAATTAATAACACTGCTAATTATAATTATGTACAATTGACTCAATAATTGAGTTCTCCGAAATTAAGTTTGGATATCTAAACACAAAATCATATATACTACTTTAGGATATCATTCTCGTTAACATCAAATCTTACACTTCTTTTAAAAGGAAAGGAAATAATAACAGCTTCGAATGGCAATGTTGCATGAGTCCAAGAAAGCAAAGGAAGCAAATGGACAAAAGAGAAGTTCCAACCTGGCTTTGTTGGTCTTAGCTTGACCATGGCAGATTCAGATGCTTTACAACCCTCCCTTACCAAAATTGTCGCTTTTTCGTAATAAAACTAACAGTGATAGATATTCCATACCCTTAAGATGTTCTTTAAAGTATTACCAAATCCTTGGTATTCTCCTTGCAAAGTCAGCTTTTTAAGCATTGCATATGTCTTTGAATTCTTGATTATGCCTTTCTTGTTTGGCAATCTGGGCACACCACGACATTTTTTTATTTATTTTATAATTAGGATAATAAAGAGGCACGCTCTTCCTCTGCATATTGTTTACGTCAAAATCAAAATAAAAAGGAAAAAAAGTGGACATGGAACAAAATGCAAACTGTAAGTAAGTGACACAACATTATTAATAGGTTCTCTTTTCTCCTGTAATTATGTATATTGTCACATACAAGGTTATTAAAATTGTGTTTTCACTCATAAACTCGTACGAGTTTGCGTTTCTAGGTAATAAAATCGAGCTGATTCGCATGCAAACTCGTTTTTAGATAAACTGGGTTGAAATCGCATAAAATCGCGAGTTTATGTCTGATTTTGATGAGTTTAGAATAGGGGGCACAAATCAACAAGACGACGTCGTTTTGCGTGTCTGAGGAGATTTGTGTTTTATCTTTCAAAATGACGTCTTTTTGCCTTGCAAAAACGACATTGTTTTGTGCTTCTGAGGGATTAGGTTTGTGTTGTCTTCATTCATCTTCAATCTCACTCATTCGTTTCGCTCTGCTCCTTCGTCCTATTGTTTCGCCTTCGCCATTCTGCTGCTTTGTTCTACTGCTTTGCCATTCGCCGTTCAATCTCACTCATTTGCCATTCGATCAACTTCGCCATTCGTTCTGCTGCTTCGGCTTTCACCGGTGCCGTCACCAGTTTCGTGATCCACTCCTCCATCGCCACTTCATTGGCACTCCACCGCTAGGTGTGAGGTCTATTTCTATTTCTGAAACTCTGAAACTTTGAAACTTTGTTCATATCATGTGTTCTGAAACTAAGTTCATATGTGATATGTGGCCTAAAGCTTTGAATAATTTCAAATTAATTTTGATTTGGTGCTGAATTTATGTTAATGTTTTTCATATTTGGTCTGAAATTAAGTTAATGCTGAACTCTGAATAATATTGATTTGATTTGAAGTTTTTAATTGAAACTTGACTTGAAGCTGAACTCTGAAAATTGATTTGATTTGTAGCTTTTAAGTGAAACTTGATTTGAAGCTTTTAATTAAAACTATGAAAATTGAAGCTTTTAATTGATTTGATGCTGACCTTATGTTAATGCTATTCATATTTGGTCTGATTCTGAAATTAAGTTAATGCTGACCAAGGAAGAAAATCCATAAGGGATATATACTTCAAGGAAGAAAATGATTGACCAAAATGTACACTTCAAGGAAGAAAATCCATAGGGGATATATTTGATGAATGAGATTGATCATTGATGGATATATAATATATTTCTATTTTGCATTTTAGGATGTCTGAAACTGTTGGGTCAAGAACTGAATCAAAGTCAAAGGGGTTGGGCATTAGACGTGGTGCTACCTCCATAAGGGATATTGAGGTTGGGCATTAGACGTGGTGCTACCTCCATAAGGGATATTGAGGATGTTGGAGGATTTGAGTTTTGAAACTTTTGTATTTTAGTTTAGTATTTTATATTTTCTCGTTCTTTTAGTGTGTTTTGTTGTGAACTTGGAATGCGTATTACGCATGAATTGAACTTAGAACTCATATATTTCATCTTTATTTGTGCTTTGTTATGGAGTTAAAAGTATTTATTAATTTCAAGTTTTATTAAATATATTTTTGTAGCATACTAGTTTTTTAAAATAATTTTTTAATATTTTTTTAATAATAGGTAAACTCGTACGAGTTTACGATCTGAGTTTATGGAGGCTCCACGAGTTTACTTAAACTCTCAAATTTGATAACTTTGGTTACATATATCCACTAATAAATTCTCGCACAATTAATAAATAATTGAGTCTTTAAGTACTTGGTCAAGAATTTGATTTGTATAAATATATACATAAAAAAAGTTTTGAGATACATATCACACAGAATGTTACATATTTATGGGTATTTGCTTTAAGAGTCCTGCTATACGTACACCAAAAAATATACACTACATATACACCCGTATTTATATACATAAAATTTGTATTTTAAAGCTTGTAATGTTTGTGCACTTCATTAAATATAGTTGAGAATATCATCTATAAGTTTGTAATGTTAGTGCACTTGTGAGAATAAAGTTTGTGTATTATTACGTATAATGTTTGTGCATTTTTTAAAATAAAGTTTAGATTGTAAAATACTCTGATAATTTTATAATGTTTGTGCATTCATACATATAAAATTTGTGCATTACTATTTATAATTTTTGTACATTTTTAAATAAAGTTCATATTTTATATAATTCTAAACTATAGATTTATAGTGTAATTCAAATAAAGTTTGTGCCTAAATGCGTATAAAGTTTGTGTTTTAACGCCTTTAAGTTTATGCTCTATTTTAAAAAATTGTATTGCATACATATAATTATAATTAAATACTTAATTTAAATGGTGTATGTATGCGTGTACCATAATATTTTTGTATGTTGAGCCATCACATCTAAATCAAAAAGGAAGTTCGAGTTAGAATAAGGTGGTGGAGGGCAGCGATTCGTAAATAAAAACAGTGAAAAAATATGTTTGTAGGATAATGGGAGCGGCATCATCTCTTTCATGTTAATGCACGTATGCTAATTTCGTCAGTGGTGTGAAAAATCAAATTGGCTTAATCTCATATGGAATCTATGATTCTCATTGATGTATAATGTTGGTAAAGTTTAGGGAGAGAGTAAGACCCCAATTTTATTTTCTAATTTACATTTGTCATCACATTAGTCTCGTGATAAAGTTCGACATTACATTAGTCCATCAACAATTTTAATTGTCACCAAATTAGTATTCAGAGAGGTAATTCGAAAACTATCCCTATCCTCGCAATCCCACCGTTGCACCCCTGCGCCGTCAAAAAAAGCCCAAAATGATGGGTGGCATGCCGCTGACCCTAATCTCAATATCAGCAAAATAGCATTTTAAAGCCCCCAACCCAAAAAAACTCATTCGTAATGGGTCAGGCCGAGGTACCTAGAATAAGCCCAATCTTAAAATTTCTTCAATGTAGTCTGTAGATCTGATCTATCCCATCCCTCAACCTCCGCTTAACGTCCTTGAAGACTCGACGCCGCCGTGCTCCTCGTCTCTCTTCCTGGCCAGCTTCTGTTCATCGGTGCTTCTCGTCTAGGCATTGGGCCGCGATTTAAAGGAATCGGGTTTGCTCTTTCCTTTTCAATTCACTGTTGAGAAGTGCTCATAAGTATAGCGATGCAAGTTATGTTTTTGATGAAATGTCTGAACTAGAATTCAGTGCTTTTTTTATGATATTTTATGGTTTATGTTGTTTTTCTATTTGGATTGCTGGAGGAAACATCTTGGTTTCAATCGTTGGGTTTGCTTGCTGTGATGCATATGGAATTGTTCTTGGTTTGTTATTTGTCTATTGTGGTTGGTTCTTGGCAAATACCTCTGAGAGTTCAATTGAACGCAGTCGGGGCTACAAATAAGGTGTCTATCTAATGGAATCAACTCTGGATGACTATCATTACAAACCTTCAGAAATAGAAACATTGAAAATTTCATGAGATTGATAATAAGCCAAAAGTTTAGTCGTGTTTGAATGATGTATGTGATTTTGATATGATGTGTACCCTTATTTATGCATGAAACTAAGAGCCTTATTTTCATCAAGCAACATAAGTGTAAGGAGACACGGGGTCTGGAATAAGTGTAAGGAGAATATTTTGGTGTTAATATATTGCTCTCGTCTATTGGTTGATTTGTCATAGTATTTTCATCTTTCCGAAGAGGCCAGGCAATATTCATCTATCTCTATTTCCCATTACAATCACAATTTTCTCCATATACGATGTAGCTTCCAGGTTGTAAGGCATATGTATCATTGACTTTAGATTTACTTTCGTAAATGTTTAAATTGTATTGTGACTCCAACGGCCTTATCTTGTTCCATAACAAGTTACTTTTGACTGAACTGAGTTGTTTATCCCCTATACTGGAATTTAGTAACCATTGAATTTGCCATGATTGACATGAGTATGTTCAAATTTAGGAAATGCAGCTATTTCAACATTAATGTTTGCACATGTTATTCTTTTGCATGCATTTCAGCTGATAAATTATTTCCTTATGTTTTTATTTTTCATTTTTGTATATTTTCTCAGAAGTTTTCAATGTTTTTTCTTCCTTCTATATTTATATGGCTGTTCATGTTCATATTGGAAGGGGATTGATGAATTTTGGAGGATAAAAGAAAGTGAATAGGATCTGGTGGAGTTGTGGGCAGAGGAAATCCAAAAGCGCAGTGTATGATTAGCAGGGGAGCAGAATAGGTATTCATATAATTCTTCCTGTTATGTATCAGATAAGTACCTTTTCAATGATTTGCAAAGGAAACTGAGATTTTCAGGCAAGGAAGGGTGGATTTTGAGTAGTTCTTTTGACTAATTGTGATGCTCGTGAATTGTGTTCCCCCCTTTCTCCCTACCCATTTGGCTTTCCCCTTTACGTTTTGTTATGGTCTTATTCAATTTGAATGATAGAGCTATTCAGGCTTTTACTAATTTGCTTATGTAATCTGATTTTATTCTCTATTGTTTATATTTTGTAAAATGCAGCACATGGCATGGACTATCTTATTCTATTATATTTATATCTTTGTGATTGATTGAAATGCTTGTTAGCAGTTATGCCTTGTGTTATATGTTTTTGTATTATATATAATTGTTGAGTGAAACCTTAGTTTTCCGTTTGAGATTCAATATTAGTGAACAATTTTGTACTGTCCATTATATTGAATCTTGAATTATCCAAATCGGACAGTTTGGAAATAAACTTTTTTTATTTAAAATTTGGTTAATTTTTTTTATAACGTTATTGCTAGCCATCTTTAAAACATTTTTAAAAAAAAGGTGTGGGGCTAGGCCCATAGGCTTTTGGGCCTGTGGGCCCCATGGGCTGCGTCGATGGGCCAACATTAGAAATCCAAAAGAAGAGGAAAAATTTAATTTTTTTTAACTTAAAATGGGTCCGTAGGCTAGCCTTGGCCCTATGGGCTTTTTGTATATGGGACTTTTTGAGGCTCTGACCCTTTTAGGTCCATTGAGAATAGGGCCTAATCGGGGAAGGTCCCTTATTTTGGCACCTCTACTTCTCACCAAGGGCCAATGACAAATTCCTCTAAAAACAAAGTTTTCATTCTAAAGGATAAGATTAGGCACATAAACTTGAGAATCCATCTCGTATCCCTTCTCGTTTGACCATGTCGGGAACGAGGAGAGCCATGTCATCAATACTATCCTTTTCCACCACAATTTTCTCTCCGTCGTTGTAAAACATGAACTTTAGGATCCCTAGGCAGAGCTTACACAGTTTAAATTCCTTGTAAGCTGTCGAGAAGAGAATAGAGAACAAGAAAGACCGGGGGGGGGGGGGGGACAAAATCTTAGCTTTAATTTTTCTCTCTTAAAACATCTTAAATTATGCAAAATAGATTATAATTTATTTAGAGCAAATTGCCCAAACAACTTGATTATTTTACAAACTGCTGTTTTGAATGAAAAGAGAACAACTGTTTTGTTGGTTTTCCAAACATGCTCTAAATAATATCTTTTGAGGAAAAAAAGAATTAGTAGTATAAATAATACATCAGCTGGCTGGTTTCAATAACTATTGGGAAAATAACAATATGCAAAAGTTTTCTCCAACTTGACCAACTCACTCACCTGTTTGGTCGCCCCCCACCGGCCACCGCCAAAGCACCATTTCACCACTGCACACCTCCGCTATCGAGACACAAACCACTGCACCCAGCTGCTCACCCCCACACTCCGACACTACTGCGACGCACAATCGTAGGCGCGATGTTTGTTTCTCACACGTCATTTGGTCTCTATAATGTGATGGGAAGATAACACCCTATCCGATTGGAAAAAAGGGAATAGAAACAAATCAGGTCAGTTCCTTATACTGACCTAGTGCTGCTTTCAGTAGGATTCATGTATTTCGCAATTCTGGTTTCTTGAAAATTGTAAGGTTGGTTTAGTATGGACTTTTGTTTGTCTGATTCTAGGGTTTAGTCATTCTCTTATACATGCTACCTTAGGATTATTTCATGATTTTTCCCGTTAGAAATTGTTGATTTCTCTTTTATGTTCCTCTTTCATTTGTTTATTAATTGCAAGTAAAGTATGGAGTAAAATGCCTTAGTTAAAAAGTTCAAGGAAATAAACTGTATATGAAACAAAATTGAAGGAACTTTTCTTTTTATTTTTTAGATTTAACTTCAACTTTTTTCCTGTTGTTTTTTCCCCCCTGCAAAATCCTTTCTATTTCTATTTGTTTCATTTACTTGCACGATATCCGAGATATGGTTTATAGAAGTTTTCATGATTTTGAAGCTGATTTTTTTTTTTTTTTTTTTTACTATTCTTCTCTTTCAGCCATGCGATCATTAGATTTTCAGTCAATCCTTCTATTCTCTGCCATTTTCCGTGTTATTTTAATTCTATATGGAGAATGGCAAGATGCTCATATGGAAGTTAGTTATACTGATGTTGACTACCGTGTATTTTCTGATGCTGCTGCTTTGATGGCATCGGGTGATTCACCTTATAAGAGGACCACGTATCGCTATTCCCCCTTGCTTGCATTTCTTCTTATTCCAAATTCAGTCATCCATCGTTCATGGGGAAAATTTCTCTTCTCAGCTTCAGGTATGTGTCAGTTTCCACACATAGTTGGTGCAGACAATTGTCTTTTGTACTGAGTTGAAGTTGCAATTGACCTTACTTGTCATAGAAGTGCTTATTTGTTGGAGCCTTTGTAAAAAATATATTGATGGCAATATGGTAATCATTCATATGTTAGATTTGATTTACACATACCATTTTCTTTTGGGTAGCTTATAGGAAAGGGGATTTTTTTTTAAAATTCTATCGGAACAGAAACAAATGGCAAACTACGTTTATAGTTTTATCTCATAATAACTATGGATATTACACTCTTGAAGTTAGAATCTGAATTAAGTTGAAATTAAAATGTTTCTAGTAGAAAGCCGATGTTAGTAATAGTTTTCTAATCATTACACCTAATCATGTTTATGTCTATTAATGCAGATTTACTTGTGGGATATTTTATCCATTTTATTCTGAGGCAGAGGAAGGTGCCCAAAAATCTCTGTAACTACTGTGTCATGACATGGCTCTTCAATCCATTTACCTTCACCATAGGCACACGTGGGAACTGTGAACCCATTGTTTGTGCTGTGATATTGTGGGTCATTATCTGTCTTATGAAAGGTATAGTTCTGCTCTTGCATCAGCTGAATTCAATAGTGATGTGATGTGATTAATAACACAAATGAGTATAGATTGCCAATCTTTTAATCTATAATCCTCTTTATGCCCTACAATGAGGCTATTACACACGATCTGTTGGTAATTGTTTTTACTCCAAGTTTTATCTTGATGTAAGATAAATCAGTTATCAGCAATAAGTTTTACATTTTGCATTGCATTGACCGTTTTCCTCTCTGTAATTTTTCATTTTAATGAGGAGGAGTTAAAAGCAATTTAGATGTGAAGAATGCTTTTACCTAGGTTTCTGACCCTGCTCTATTTTAAATCTCTCCTACCAAGCATTCTAACAAGTTAAATAACTGCAATGCATAGTTTTATGTATCATGTCGGACTAGGGGATGGAAAAGAATGCCTTTTTCCAATTCAATTAGTTTTTCGTTTGCATTTTATTTATGGAAAAGTTAAAGTGGTTGTATTTCATTATAAACAAACTTTTGGTTGATGCATCAAAGAGAAGCTTTTTATTTGAATATTAGATAATTGCATATCTTTTGATATTTTCATGGTATGCTTTTTGTGCCCAATTTTCCTTCTTCCACTTTTTTCAGGTAATCTGTTACAGGCAGCATTTTGGTATGGACTTGTTGTCCATTTCAGGGTTTATCCTATAATTTATTCCATCTCAATAGTCCTTGTTCTTGATCCAAAGTTCTTCCAATTTGGTCAGAAACCGGTCTTGAGGAACTGGAGTGCTTCTCAAGGAGAAGGACGTAGTGGGAATAACCGGTGCACTCTACATAATCTATTAAAAGGCATATTTACAAGGGACAGGCTGATATTTGGACTAGTCTCAGGAATGGTTTTCGTCTGTTTTACTGGTTTGTCCTTCTATTTATATGGGTGGGAATTCCTACACGAGGCACTGTTGTACCACCTCACTCGAACGGATCCAAGGCACAACTTCTCCATCTACTTCTATCACATCTATCTTCATTATGGGCACGCTATTTCAATGATGGAAAAGCTTATCTCATTTTTGCCACAGTCCCTGGTGCAATTGGTTCTTATTTTCTGTTTTGCGTTGGATTTGCCATTTTGTCTATTTGTTCAGACAGTAGCATTTGTAGCATTCAATAAGGTTTGTCAGTTGAATAATATTGATTATGAAATTTTCACCAGTGTTCACATTTCCATTATTTATATTGACTTAAGTATATAAGATTCCTTATTTAATGCACAATTTTTTTGGCCTTTCGAATTAGATATTTGATTTTTGTGCACTACTGATTTAATTTATTTTGCAGGTGATAACAGCGCAATATTTTGTGTGGTTCTTTTGCTTGTTGCCTCTAATACTACCATGGAGTAAAATGAAGCTTAAATGGGATGGCTTGTTTTGCATTCTTTTGTGGATGGGAGCTCAACTCCATTGGTTACTGTGGGGCTATATGCTTGAGTTCAAGGGCGAAAATGTATTCTTACAGCTTTGGGTGGCAAGCTTAGTGTTCTTGGCAGCTAATATATTTGTCCTTATCATGATTATTCGCCACCATAGATATTCTTCACTTTTTGACGGCTCCAAAAATGTAGCTAAGCTTGAATGAGTAACTTTGAACAATTTTTGTTATTATTTGTCATGGCGGTTTGTGCTTGAGTTCTCTAAGGTTGTCATCATGTCCATTGCATTGCACATAAAGGTCAGGTTAATTGCCCTGGCTAGTATGAGCCCCAAGCCCCTTCTCTTTTTAGGTTTGCTAACAACATTTTAGATGAGCCCCAAGAATCCCCTCACAAGTAGATTGAATTTTGAAAGAATGAAGCTTTGTAATTGACTATCAATTTGTCTTAATTGACTCGTGATGTATCAAATTTGGATTTATTTTCTAATATATCAAATATGTATTTTAAATTCGAAGGTTAAAAGCACAATTTCGTAAAAATTAGTTTCAATTTTCAATTAAAAGCATCCACATTTGAGATTTAAAATGATCACATGGCTAGCTGTGGTTGTCTTCCTCCCAATTATTTGGAGGCTGGGTTGGTGGCTTCCTTGGTCACCATGATATTCTTTGGGTTGAGTTAATGGAAATTAAGCTAGGCTTGGAGCTTGCTTGGAAGCTTGGGTTTCCCAATATCATTTGTCATTGTGATTCTTTTTACGCGGTGACGTTGCTAATTGAAGTTTGCAGAAGAATGGTGATTGGATTGTCACAATTAATCACAATTTTAAGGATATGGTGGCTAATCAATGGGTGGATATGGTGGCTAATGACGCTTAGTTCTCCTCCAACTTTGTTGTTACTAATGACGCTCTTGGCAAACTATGGGGGTGTCCTTTTTCTAAGGTCTTAACCTTCTTTTTTTTTTTTTTTCTACTTGATGTATAACAAAAAGGATTATCACTTCTAAACCTTACAAATGTTTTCACCTAGTAAGGTGTGGTTGCCGTACTTGCCAATGACAAGAAAATCTGAAAACAATCGGTAAGTGAATATCCATACATACATAAGCAAATTCGTTTCTGTAAGCATTAGTTAAATTTGTCGTTAGGTAATGGAAATGATTGTATTAGTCTATATCAAAGGACAAAATAGAATAAACAAATAATAAATGTCAGTTACAAGAGCATGTAAATTATTTTGTAGGTTGATAAGTTCTCCCTAAACAAAGGGAATATATGTCTTAAGTAATATTTTGGTCATTTTTTTGCACCGTTGTTTCCTTTGAGGCTGTGTTTCATCAATCTTCGTTGCAGTTGTTGGTTACAGGTACTCAGTTGAGAAAATACCAATATGCTTTAAGCACCCGTCTGATTTCCATGCAGGAAATAAAGAATAACGCTAAATCTGATCTTGATTCATTATCCTTTAGCGAAGATATTTATATATAATAATATAATAATAAAAAATATAAGGCAAACCGAGCAGCCCCCAATGTTCATATATTTACGCTACTAAATTTATTTCTGTTCCGTTCGTGCGCTCTGCGGTTACGCCGTTGGATTCAGGAAAAATAGCACGATTACCTCAAGGTTCGTGAGAGTCTTTTCTCGCAACTCTCAGAACGCTCAAAAAGTGGGTAAACCGTCCTAACTACTGTCTATGTGGTCTTAAGGTGTTTGATGATGTTTGTAACATGTTTTGTGCTAGATTATGTTAGGTTTAATTGCTTGATAATATTATTGATGATTATAAATGATTATGTTTGATTATGGAGACCTATGCATGCTTGATGATTATGAAATACTTGTGAGAGCTATGTTGGATTTATGATGAAAAGTGTTTTGGAACATGAAATTAAGTCCTTTATGTTGATGGAAATTGATAGTAGATGTTAGAGGAAGTGTTTTTGAGATTGGATATGAGAAACCTTGCAGAACATGGAAGATTGCAAGAAATGAGGACTGAAATTCGTCAGGTGGTGCTGAGCGGCCTGACTGAAAATTCAGGATCTCACAGGTTGAAAGTAAGGCTTTTTAGACTACTTGCAATCGTCCATGGATCCACTAATCTTACTAAGAAATTCATCTGGCATGATTATGTTTATGTGATGTGTTAATATGTTAGGTTTCATAACATGATGATCCTGCTAACGAAGTACATGTGATTATGTTGTTTAAGGAATAAATGTACGTTTGGATATGCTAGGTTAGGTTTTAGCAAGTTAAAGTATGTTTCCTATGCTTATGAGAACATGATAATGGATGAGTGAGATAGGACTATATATATACGATGTTTATGAGGTGTAGAATGATGTTTATGTCAAGAAAAAAAATAATATTTGAAGATGTGGAGCTACGGTTATGTAAAGAAAAGAAGGATAAAAACCCATGAAAGAACTCTTGACCTAGAGGGTCAGAGTATCCGACCACAGGATAGTCGAGGTACTAAGACACCAGGCCACAGTAGAGTCTGAGTGTATGGGGTGTTCCTGACCACAGAAGAGTCATCGATACCTTAGAGATGAGCCGAGTCCGAGGAGTTCTCTCGACCACAGTAGAGTCGGAGAGTCCCATGGCCATAGCAGAGTCCCGGGAGGTCCAACCACAGTAGAGTTTGGAACGCTCTAAGGACGAGGTAAGTTTCACAAAGTTTTATTAGGGTCCGACCACAGTAAAGTCGAGGCTCAAAGAGTAGCAAGTCCACAGAGTTCTCCAGACCACAATAGAGTCCGAGAGTCCCTTGAGCACGGAAGAGTTCGGGGAGTTTCAGCCATAGTAGAGTTTGAAACGCTCTAAAGACAAGGCAGGATCTTCCTAACCACAGTAGAGTTGGGATGATCATGACGAGGTACGGATTATGGTCCCCGTCCACAGAAGAGTCTGGGAACTACTCCTATCCCCCATGCATAAAGATGAATAGTATATATATGAATGAAGATGCCCGAGGTACCAAAGAAATGAATGATGTTTATGTGAGAATGAGAACTTGTTCCCTAGGAGTTAGAATAGAGAATCGATGACATAGATAAGAAAAGACTAGATTCCCTCAGTCACATAGTAACATAGGTAGCTGCTCAGGACTAGGTTGAATATTAATAACTAGTAGGGATATAGTATAACTGTGACATCTAGAGACCCCTGAGCGGCAAAATCATAATTGAGAATAAAACGATCAGTGACGACTAAGGTTTTCCCACTGAGAATGCAGAGTTCTCACACTAGCTCCTTTATGGTTCTAGGTAAGCACGACAAGGACGTCATCGCAGTATGTGGAAAAGCAGACTTGAAGCAAATGAACGGAGGAATAGGATAGTAGGGGCTTGATTAAAGATGTTACGATCGGCCTTTAGTTAGTATGGTTTATGTTTTACACTACCGTGAGAAAGTACATGTATGTATTAACTATGAGACTACCTATGTAAATGATTGTGAATATATGTTATGGACCACTTGTATGCTTATTGTTCGATGTGGTTAGGTTAGAATAATTATCCGTTAAGTATAAAGTTTTAACGTTTGCTTTATAAATTTTATCTGACGCGCGGCTCATATTTTATATTATATGTATATAACGGAAAATTTTTAAAATGGTCTGTATTTTCCAAGTAAGAAATATTTTCAGAATTAAAGTAGGGGCTAAAAGTAACCCCAACCAAAGCAGATAACAACCTAGTGAACATTGTTTGCGACGTACGCGTAAACAGTTAGTTAGGGTATTTCAGCTCCCCCTTTCTCAGGCTCAACAACTCCGAGATCCTCTCCTCCCACCTTCTCGGGCTCAACGGCTCTGAGATCCTCTCCTCCCACCGCAACAGGCGGACACGAGATATTCTCCCACCACTGCGACACGCGGAAGAACCTCAATCACCCCAACTATATAATAACCTATACCCCAGGTATGAAAGATCATCTAATTATCACTCACTAAACCCCCTTAAACCCTTGCTTACTTGAGCGTTGGAGTGTTTGCAGGTACCCACCGCAAAGCGAGTCCAAAGGCCTTCCTGGAGACCTCATCAGAGACCTTGAAGCTCCAGAATCGAGAGAGTGGACTGAGGTGCATACTTCGGAACATAAACTATATTTCATTATTAATACAAAAATAATATAATGAGAGAGAGAGAGAGGTTTTCACTGGAAGAAAGAGAGAGAGAGAGAGAGAGAGAACCATAACTCATATGAGTACTACCACAAATTCACAATATAGAAGACTTGCTAAATTAAATTAGACATCACTAGCTAGTTGTGGATTGGTGGTTTTCTTTTTGCTGGGGCATAATCAATTGAGATCAAATCTTCCTCCTCACCATATCTTAATTTCGCATTTCGGTTTGCATTAACGACATCATTATGACCCAAATTACTAGCATGAAACGCATGTTGATCGGTCCTGACACTTTCTGCATATGGTAGATGAAAATAAACAAAATAATTAGGACATAGAATTAAGCTTTTACCACAATAGAGCCACATACGGAAACATGATTTGAATCAGATCAATTCTTTTTTCAATCTTTATCCCTGCCATTTTCTTGACACGAGGATATTTTTATATTTTTGTTGTATAATTTTTGATACAATCTCACATTTTTTCTTTTATCTTTGTGTAAATTCTTTGAATAATTTATTGGTTGTAAAAATAATTAAATAAATAATCAAGTACAAGCGCTCTCTCTCTCTCTCTCTCTCTCTCTATATATATATATATATATATAAAATTCAAGAATTAATATTGAAATCAGACAGATTCGAAAATTAGGAAAAGAAGGGGAAACGGTTTTATACCTCCAATGACAAAAAATGATGAAAAGAAGCATATAAGTAAGAATGCAATCATGAGAAGAATGACCAATTTTCTTTGTAGAACAGGCTTCATGTCTTTACTCCAACATAACGCTTCTCTCTATCCAGCACTATCTATATATGCTTTCGATATGCTTCACTATGCTATATGCCTGTATATATGATTATTTTTTGAGGCAAGTACCAACTCTAGTTCTAATTAATTCCTCAAGTCAGTCTGAACGGCTGAAAATTGGCCACGATAACATGCAACCAAAAAATAGTATGCGTCGATCTTTCGCAGACAAAGATTATCCCATAATTAATTCTATGATACATATATATGCAACAAGCAAGCTGCCTAATTAAGTGAAAACTTATAGTAAAAGTTACAAATACCATTTATAGTATGAGATTAAGATGTTTTGGCAACGAAAATTGAATATAAGCCTCATATGGCGAGGTTTTTCTATCCTTTACCCATGTGATTCATAACCCACATTAAACTAATTATATCCGATGCACTCTCCCTCCACCCACATATATACAAACCTCCAATAACATGGAATTTGGGTATGAATGTGTTTGGCCTTACTCCAAACAAAGGGATGGCAGGGGACAAGAAACCTATCTTTTGTATCTATCTATTCACTATCATCATCATTATTACTATTGTGACTTGATAGGTATACTTGTCAAGTATTGAACACCGATAGCAAAAATAGTGTCGAGATTTTTATAAAGATGATGTTTGTGGTGGTATATGGATTATAGCAACAAGGTGAATGGAAGAGGTCTGATGAAGAATAATATGCAAATAAATAAAAAAGAAAGAAATGCAATGGGATGAGAAGTCTGAAAAAAATGAAAGAAAGAAAAAGAATGGAAGAATTAAGTGGAGGAGTTAACATGGATAATGAGAACAGTTAACAATGTGTATTTACATTTTAACCTAAATAAATATTACAAAAGTTGTTGTTTTTTAAGGTAAAAATGGGATGCAAATTTAGATAACAAGTGATGGTTGTGTTTTTTATTTCCTTCTAATCACTTTTATTTTATGTATAGGTTATTATTATTATTTTGTTTCTCATGGGTTAAATAAGAAAGGTCTAAGCTGTATTAGTTTTAGACAAGTGATCACCTACTAATTTTAGACAACTAGAGCTCACCATTTGGTTTCAAGCTGAAATCTGGACTCTCAACATTTTTTAAGATTAACAAGCTAACATGACGAACTATTACTTCAACCAACTAAACATTGGTTTATTTTTGTTTGTTGAACTATATATCTATGTTTTAAAAATATTTATATAGTCGATTGTTTTATTTTAAATTCTTAACTTAATTGTATAGTTAAAGGCGTGTATTATAAACTGTATAATTGATTTGATCTTGATTGTTTGACAGGACCACCATAACAATATGAGTACTGAGTTACCCTACCAAAATATATCAGCATTTGGAGTTCACGAATTATGGACAATCGTAAGAGAGCAAACCTTTCTACGATTTGGAAAAACCTTACCCAGTCCCACTGCTGTCCATGTTTGGAAGTGGAAGAACAAGTGTCCAAATAAAAATACAAAACTTGCCATCTATCTCGATAGGAATTATTAATAAATGGAAAGGGATTGAAAATGAAGGTAGAGATAAAAGTGCCCAGGAGAATGTGATGTGATTAGGGGACTAGGATACATCACTATATATTATGTACACTTCCACTGAAGACACAACAAGTACTCATCCTCTTGAACCCTCACCATGCACAGTCATACTCAACCGAGACCTGATAAGGCCTACATAGGTTCCAAGCAGATCTCTTCTGAATCGGATGTAACTCTCCTCTTTAATTTGTTTGATATGATTAAAAAAAATAAAGTAATGCAGCATGATCAATGTTCAATTGCAATCTTTTAATTGTATACATAGGCACTTATATTGGATCATCCATACATGTTTAGTTCTGTAAACTTCTCCGCATGTCGTAATTGTGAAGGGTGTATGCATGTTAATGGTTTGGGTGACCCTCCCCATGAGTTAGTTTTTGGGGTTAACTTAGGATAACTCAATTCTAAGATGATATAAGAGTTTTTATGACTAAGTGGTCTAGAGTTCTATTTTTGTCGTCTTAATTTTTTAAATTTTGCTCACACTCTAAGCCAAAAGAATTTTTGTGTGAGGGGCACAACAACCTAACCTTTAAAGAGAGATGATTCTTGATATGATATCAGGGTTTATATTGTGTTTAATATTGGATCACCTACTAATGTCTAGTATTAGGCGTGAAGGGGGTTGTTAAAGACTTCATATAGCCTCTATAATGTTGAACATCCCTCCCTCCATAAATTAGCCTTGAAGATTGAATTAAGTCTACTAAATTCTAAAATATATGATGTATATTATTTAACTCTTAACAACAACAGCGCCCATGGCCTAATGGATAAGGCGCTTGACTTCTAATCAAGCGATTGTGGGTTCGAGTCCCACTGGGCGTGTTTTTGATATTCTTAAAAGCATGCAACCTCTGGGCCCAACATTACAAACCAGTAGTGACTCTTGCAGAAAAATAAATAAATACAAAAAACAAAGAATAGGTAAGCAATGGAAGCAATGCTACACAATGAACTAGCACGAGTCACAATTAAATTTTCCTTGTTAAAGCCAACGGTTGCTTCTGGTATAATATGTAAAGCATTATCATCATGTTCGTATTGCAGTAAGTGAACTTTTGGAAGAGGGACAACCACTTTTGTGAGCATTCACCAATTGCTTTGCCCTTTACTCATTGCCAAAAAAAAAAAAAAACGGTCACTGTTGCATGCATGGTTGCTTTCGGCATGAAAAATGTTCACACACTTTTCATTGTCTTCACTTAAATTGTGGTCCACTCTCATAATTGCAATGCTGATTATGTATTTATTAATTTCAACAGAAAATGGAACCACACACTAGAAGTATTTTGTGAGATTGAGCGTTATCTACCACACCTAGGCGTCCTCTTATTTTAAATTCATTCACAAAAATAATCTGGCTAAACAAACTTGGTGGTTTGATTTTGTTAATGTAAACGTTGGCTTGAAAATATCATTATTGTACAACCAATAGATATATATATATATATATATATATATATATTTTAATATATATATATATATTTTAATAGTCAAGAGCTAGTAATTTAAGTGTCATGTATTTTGGTCTTGTGCCAAGAGACCATGTTCAAATCTTTTAGACAATAAAAAAAATGTCCAATCAATAATCTTTATCTCAAAGATTACATGTTATTCAAATAAGTTTGAGTTGAGGTGATTTTAATATAATAATGGAAAAAAAATTAATCGTTAAAATTAATAATTTTTAAGTCATCATATATTTCATTGTAATTACTATTTTAAAAAATATTTTTAAATAAAAGCTAATAAGGAGGAGAATCAAGTTGTGAATACTTTCTTCAGATTAATTATTTTTTAACTAACACGTGGTGTTAGGCTATCTTAAAAAATTATAAAATGTTTGTCAACAATATATACAAAGTGGCATGCAAAGTTTTGGATTTTATCCCCAGTACAAAAAAAATGCTAAATCAGATAATTTAGAATATTCATTAGCATTGTTTGCTTGGAACGTGATTTTGAAAATCACAGAGTAAAAGGGGCTAAAGCCAAAAATAGATCATGAAGCTTCATTCATAGTGATGATATTTAGGTTGATCCACGACTTTATCCAGGAATAAGCATGGTTCCTTTACTTAAATGTTAAGAAGGCAAACCAAACACAACAAAACATTTTGCACATTTATCACAAGTACACAGTGCCATTGTAATGGTAAATAAAGAAAATTGGAAATTTTGACCATGACCATTGCATAACACTGAACAAACTAAACCCTAAAGAATGTATTTCAATTATTTAACGATTTAGTTGGTTAGATATAAAATATGGTGCAAAACAAGAAAATCACTAACAAACACAGAACCACACGAAGAGGAATATGCTATAAGAAATTAGTCATACTTTCAAATAACTTTTGAAGATTTGCAAGTAAAAATTAAAACATCAAGGACCCACACGATCACCTAGTCTAGGCCATGTGTACGGAACTAATCACAGTCAACTCCTATGCAAAGATGGTAATGACTAATTTGATTTTAAATATCTTTTGAACTTTTGTTGATCTTTATTTTTATTTAAAAGAATGATTTCATGTCAAACATTTTTATAAATATAAACAGAATTAACTTATTTTTATTTCTGCAATGAGAGTTACATTATCAAAATATTTTTTCTTCTAATTAGATAAAAGTGTTGCCTCCTTGCTCCCTGCAACTTTCCTTGTCGCTCCACCACCCTCGACTCTGCCCCTCACCGTCACTACTGCCCTCGATATTGGTTGAGAAAATCTTGATTTAGTCATTCAAAGAATAAGAAAAATAAATAAATAAACAACAAAAAGAAAAATGTTGGAAGAAAGTTTTTTTTTTTTTTAAAACAAATTCGAAAAGTTGGAAAAAAAAAGTATTCTTCTGCTTCATTTTTCATTTTTTTACTAACACAGTACATACAACAAATATACAATTTGGTAGTTTTAGATCAACTCAATGTTATCTATTAATTCTATATTCACACTCACATAGAGCTACAATTATTGCCGCTGAAAGCATGGTGCTATCCCAATTCCTCTTTTTCTCAAGATTTTCTCAACCAATATCGAGAGTGTTGGCGTGGCGAGGGAAATTGCAGGGAACAAGGAGCTAGGACCAAGTAGGCGGCGTGTTTGTTTGCGTCTTTAATTAGGGTTTTTTTTTTCATCTAATTAGGAAGAAAGAATATATTTTGATGATATGACTCTTGTTAATTAAAAGAAAATAGATTCTTTTTATAATTATAAAAAATTTGACATGAGATTACATTTTAATTAAAAAATAAAAATCAATGTGATTCTAAAGATATTTGATATCAAATTAGCTATAACCTTATAAAAATCAAAGAAATTGTGAAAAGAAATAAACTTGTGATTTGGCGAGTGGGAGTGTTGAACCATTGTAAGGAAATTAATAGTGTGTGGTATTGTCTCAATAACTATTATAGATCATAGTAAAATCTAAGAGTGAAATATCAGGGGAAATTTTCATTTTATGGGCACAAGCCTTTAGGCAACCTAATTTTTTTTTAAAAAAAAAGTAATGTTTATTTTAGTTTCTAATAAGTTTGAATTATTTTAATTTATAAAATTTAAAATTTATTTTTTTTATTTTTAAAATTATAAGTTGTACGTTAAATGAGTCATTTGATTTATTATTATTACTATATCATCACATTTTTATTAATTTGTCATATTAAATAAAATTATGACAATAATTAAGATGATAAATAAATTGTGATATGTCGAGACTGCAAATCTTTTTCTTCGGTATTTCAAAACCTCTGCCCAAATATGGGGAGAACATGGGCTCAACGACACCAAAGTATCAATTACAAACAAAATCCTTCCCCTTATATCGTGATGGAAAGCAGAATCCGAAGTTTACTACTTGAGATAATACCAAATCAACGTAAAACTAAGATATCTCAAATAAGGAAACAATTAAGGTGTTTGCTACATTACCTTCTTTGATTAAATAATTTTAAATCACAAATTTATTAGGCAATATCTATTTAATATATATTTACATTATCCGCATATTAACTATTATATTTACAATATAATTCCAAAATGTTTTTATTAAACACTTTTAACTTAAATCAAATTCTCAAATTATGTTTAGTTCCCAAATTTCACAACCCTAATCCTATTTTTCAATCATTCCCAAAAAATTATTTTTTTTAAAGAAAAAAATCATCTTCAATCAATTTTATGTTTAGATCTAGACTTCACACTCTCTTCCTCTCCCTCTTTTACCTTTTGCTTTTTTCTGGAATTCATGATCCGATTTTTTACTGGATAACTTTTTTTTTTCCCATAAAAAATCATCTTCATGATTCAATTTTCGTTTTGGGTCAATCTTCACAAATTCAATTTTATTCATGGCCAGTTAAGATTAACGGCATGTGACCAGATATAAAAATTTATAGGTCGAACGAAGATTGTCAACAATTCACCAGTTACAAAAATTTAGTTATTTATAAAACCCATAACATTGTTTAATTTAGGAAATCAACCCCAGTTATTTGGATTCATTTTTCTTATTGTGAATACTTATTCAATATATAATGTCCAACTTATATTTGCACTTTCAGGGCTAATCAATCTTTAAAAATGGCACTAACGCTCCATTGAATCACCTTCTGCCTAGAGTTGCTCATCTACGGTTGACATCTTGCTCGTAGATGAGACGACTATTTAGACTAACAAAGGCAAATTCCAGTGAAATCAAAAACCGAAGATAAAATTGAATGAAGATAATTTTTTAAGCAAATGATTTTTTTGAAAATGATTGGAAAAATAGGATTAGGGTTGTGGAATTTGGGATTTAGATATAATTTGGGATAATTTGAGAATTTGATTAAGTGTTTAATAAAAGAATTTTAGAGTTATATTGTAAATATAAATGTTAATACCCATATAATGTAAATATATTAAATAGATGTTGGTAGTGTGCTGACACAAACTAATGGACCAATAAGATTGTGACATGTCCTGTTATGTTTCAATACCTTTCAGTTAAGGAATGTGCCATAGTTAACACCAACAATTAATTGATAATTATAACCAATAGAACCAACCATAGAAATGCTTAGGAGTCCAAATTTTATATTTGATAATCCTCCTAATCATCTCCAATCATACACTTGTTAAAATTTCATTGATTTTTGTTTAAAATTTTGACGAGTATATGGTTAGAGATAGTAAGGATGACTAATATGTCTAAAGTTAGGATTTCTATGTATCACTCTGCCATCAATATTGTTTTATATTTTCCATGAATCACGCACTTGGGCCACACAACCTCCACAACTGCAAATGAGATTGTGATATTAATTAAGATTTGCAGTTCTAGGTAATGTGACAAGTGGCAACCATTTTTTCAATCACAACTCCATTTAATGTAACAAATTACTGAAAACATAAATAATAATAAATTAAATGACTAACTTAATTTATGAATTCAAACATCAAAAAAAAAAAATTTTAATTTTAGAAATTAAAAGACTTATCCCCCATTAAAAATTGAGAGCACAACAAATGGCCACCACCAACTTCTTCTTATTTCCCCAAATCTCAATCATCATTATCTCTCCAACTATCATCATTCATTCATCCATGTATCTCACAACTCACTCACATCCATATTAATGTTCCAACTCTAAACTCCTAGAACCATCAAAAACCCATTACTCCAAACTATCAACACCCCATGATATATATTATACAGGGATTTTTCCGATTGTTTAGTACTATTAATTAAGGCAAGGTGTCGAGAATAATATCCAATAGTCTCCAACACTGATTACATCTAATTCAGCTCTAAGATCTAGCACACTGTTATGGACTGGGCCCTAAAGGCCCATTCAGGAACTCGGACCCCAATGTCCACAGAAATATTCGACCCAAAAAAGTTCATCCCCAATAAACACTTAAATAGAACCTTGGACTGTGACATACTCCTTCAGCTAATATTACTCCACGGACCTCGGAGAGGAATCCGAGCAAGAGAATCTCGAGCCAGCAAAAGTCACAGCTCCTACCCAGGTATTTAAGTCGACCCGACACACTAAGTACGACCTAGAACCCATTTCCCCTTGACCTTACTCTATCATGCTACCTTCACTGACTTGAGCGTCGGAGTCCTTGCAGGTACCTGCTCTGGTCTCCCGAATTCGCAGAAGAGCTCCAGGATCCAAATTACACCGAGGACCCTACCTCTCGGTACATTGGTGCCGTCTATGGGGACTTTACGACATCCCACACACTTTTCGATTTTGAAGAACCTCTGTCACTATGCCACTGAAGAATACCAAGAAGACTTACCGCATTGCAACCTCTATAGACACTTGCGGGTCACTATTCGTGGGAACCCATGTTCCACTGTCCCAACCACCCTTACCCCCTCTTGAAGAAATCCCATCCTTATAACCCAATCAACCTTAGAAGCCAGTAGTGGAAAATAACCTACCCCCTCCACCAAACCTAGCCGATGTTGTAAGGGGCCAAACCGAAAAGATCACGCATTTGGAGACGGTCCTACTCCAACTTAAGCATGTTGAAGACGAGAGGAGAAGGTAGGCAGAGATTCACGATGCAGCTGATATAGCCAGGGATGAGGCAAAGTGAAAACAGAAGCGTATCAGAAAGCAAGCTGACAAAAGAGAATGCCACATCGACGGTCTTAACTGTGATGATGACCAATATGCCCCAAAGGTGAATGAAGAAGTCCAGGAATCCGTGCACAGGGCCTCCACGCAATTCAGGACCCATGCTACAGATAAGGGATGCTCTACTGCGAGGAAAGCGAAAGGGAAAGGGAACCACCCTTTTGTGGATGGCATACTTGACACGGTGCCCGTGCATGATTTCTGTCCTCCCATCGATATGGAACCGTACGACGACACCATGGACCCTCAACATCATCTGGATGCTTTTGGTCACAGAATGGTGTTGGATGGAGCCTCAGACGCCATCCAGTGCAAGTCATTTTCGGTCACCGTGAGAAAAGGGTTGCTTGTCTGGTTCAATGCACTCCCAACTAAGTGCATCAGGACCTTTGACGACCTGGCAGAGTGTTTCATTGTAAACTTTACCACGCGGAGGATGAAACCTAAGACGGTGGTAAGCCTCTTAGGAGTAATACAGAAAGGGGATAAGTCACTTTGCCAATACCTGGATCGCTTTACGAGGAGTGTGCCCAGGTAGAGGATCTCTAGCCTCAGGCGGTGCTAATGGGCCTCACAAATGACCTAAAGAAAAGAAGTCCATTTGTGAAGAATTTGTCCAAAAGGTCACCTTGGAGCTTGATAGAGATTCAAGAGAGGATCGACGAATACATGTACCAAGAGGAGCATGCAAGCCATCAAAAACAAACTCCCCAAAGACATTGGTGAGGTCCCAAGAAGGAGATTCCATCAGTCATTGCGTGCTGATCGTCCACGTAATGATCGTCCACAGATAGTAAAGGAGGGAAGGTACACTAATTATACCCCGCTTACCATATCCCTAACACAACTATACAAAGAAATCCAACACAAATACGGATTCCCCAAGCCAAGGCCAATACGGTTGAGGCCAGCGACAAACACTACTCTATTTTGCAGCTTCCACGACTCCTACAACCATAATACTCAGGAGTGTGTTGATTTAAAAGATGAAGTAGAAAGCTGGGCACGTGGCAGTAGGTTAGAAAGGTACGTTGTGCATGAGAGAAAGAGAAGAATGGATAGCAGGGATCAGGATAGAAGAAATTCCACCAGGGATAAGCACAGCCATGAAGATTATCTCGATGAACGAAGAGACAGAGATTTCAAGTGACCTGACACCACCAGGGTTATAAACACCATAGCCAGTGGGTTTGCAGGGGGCAGTTCCACCAAGTCTCCTAAGAAAAGATATCTCCAAGATGTATTCCATCTAGACAAGGAAACAATTCACCTGGTCCACAGAATCAGGCACCTCCCTGATATCACATTCACCAGGGAAGATTACGCTCACACTACCCAGACACATGACGATCAAATGGTCATCTCCACAATGTTGGTAAATGCTAAAGTTAGACGAGTACTGCTAGACCATGGAAGCTCGATAGATATTATCTTCATGAGCTGTTTTAATCAACTCGGTCTGAATAATTCTGACTTGGAACATTATCCTGAGGATGTAGTTTTAACCTGACTAAGGATGTATGAGCAAGAAGCCTAATTGTCTGCAACCATTCCCAAATTATAGTAGCATAGGTAAAAGGAGATTATTAGGCCAATGACACTCACCTACAACAATATCTAGGGTTGGTGAAGAAAATGTTGGCCTCCTTTGAAAGCTACGACATTAGACATGTCCCGCAGAAGGAAAATAAACGTGTTGACATTCTCTCCAAGTTAGCGAGTACCTACTTGGGGTAACAACAGAACACTCATTCAGGAAACCCTGCGCCACCCTTCTATCTCAACCAAAGTTAATCATGTAGAACTTTAAGGAAACTCACCCGAATGTTGGACCACATCGATCATCCACGGAGAAGACCTAGTCTTGGCTAAAGATCAAACAAAACAACTAAGGGGAAAAGCTACCAGGTACACATTGGTAGGCGATCAACTTTACAAAAGATCAATCTCCCAATCCTTTCTAAAATGCTTGGGATCGGCAATAATACCATATGTTTTAGAAGAGGTACATGAAGGATCCTGCGGCTATCACATGGGAGGAAAAGCCTTAGTGCTAAAAATACTCTACGCAGTGTTGTACTGGCCCACTCTCCAGAAAGATTCTGCAGAATATGTGAAGAAATGCAAAAAGTGTTAGGAGCATGCCCATGTCCACATAGCCCCATCTGCGGAACTCTCAAGCAATCCAACCTCATGACCATTTTAAAAATGGGGAATTGACATACTTGACCCCTTCCCGCAAGCCACTAGCCAGAGGAAGTTCTTCATAGTAGCAGTTGGTTACTTCACAAAGTAGGTGGAAGCAGAACTCCTGGCAACGATTACTTCAATACAGTGTAGGAAATTCGTGTGGAACAGTATCCTCACAAGGTTTGGCATCTCTGAGAAAATAGTTTCTAACAATGACACTCAGTTCACGGACAAAATTCACAACCTTTCTACAAGGGTTTCAGATTAAACTGCGTTTTTCGTCCGTGGAACATCCCCAAACTAACGGGCAAGCCGAAGCTACCAACAAGGTCATACTGAAAGGGTTGAAAAAAAGACTAGATGAAGCAAAAAGGCTATGGGCGGATGAATTAGGAAGTGTTCTGTGGGCCTACTGGGTCACCTTTCACTCAACCACCTCTTACTCCTCGTTTCGATTGGCATACGGAAGTGAAGCCGTTATACCAGTGGAGATAGGTGAAGATAGCCTTAGAGTACATTATTTCTCCCTGGAGAGTAACAATCAAGCTAGGGCGAAAAAGATAGACCTTATTGAAGAATGAAAAATGAAGCTCAAATTCAAGAAGAAGTCATCAAATGGTGTATGACACGCAAGTACAACTCCTCAGTCATTCCACGGAAGTTCGCCCCAAGGGAAACCGTCATGCGTAAAGCTAACATAGGCACCAAGATGCCAGGGCAAGGCAAGATGCACCCTAATTGGGAATGACCTTACATCGTCACAGAAGAACTCGGCCACAGAGCACACAAACTTACAACTACAACGGGAATAGCTATCCCAAGGACATAGAACGCGACTAATTTGAGAAGATTCTATCTTTAGAGTTTTTTTTCTTTCTATCCTATACTTTACTTTTTAGTAATATACTTTACTAAGGCCACAGAGTCAGTTTCATTCAATAATAAAGTTGGATTCCCGAACACTCTTCTCGGAACACATGAAAAAGAAGGAAGTAGCAAAAAACATAGAAATCATTGAAAAAGCGGTAACGAAATAATTCCCCCGAGCTGATCACTGAAAAAATCCGCAAAAACATAAACCATATAAGTTTGGTCCCCAAAATCGAAGGCAAATAAATACTAAAGTTATAAGCCTGATGCGTGAACCGAAAGACATAAAAATCCACAGAGTTTAATAGCATAAAGATTGTAGAAGAAAAATGAAAACAAAAAACAGTTCGAAGTCAACATTTCATTTAATCTTTTGTGGTACAAGGTTAACAACTTTCATTTACAAAGATATATCGCTAAACCCTAAACTATTTCAAAGCATATTCAAAAAGTTACAAATCTTGCCCCACCCAAAGCTTCAAACCCACCATCATGGGCTTCGACACTATTAGTCCCCCAAGCTGACTACCACCATCTTGGATTTTGTCGTCATTACTCTCTCAAGGTGGTGTCAGCCCAGGTAAAAAACAACATGATAATCACATCAACCACCCAGGTCCTTGATGTTGTTGGTCTCGGGGTCATAATACTTGTCAAGAGAAGCTATACCCCAATCAACCTCAAGAGCAAGGTGCTTAACCTGGCCCATCATAGAATCAAATCCAGCATCCACGACTTTCTTCGACAGCTTCAGACAAGCATCATACTTCTTTTTCATCTCCTCGCACTCCCTCTTCATTTCAGCAGCCTCAAATGCCTTCTCCTCAGCCAAAGCTGCGACCCTCTTAGCATCCGACTCACACTTCCTTGCTCTTTCCTCAGAAGTAGCCAGTTGCGCTCTCAGCTTCCGAACCTCATCCTCCGCCGACCCTTTCTCCACGGAGAAACGGCTAACATTTTCCTTCAGCTGTGCAACCTCTTGGCGAAGACCATCTGTCACCACAGAGTCTGGGCAGGTGTTGAAGGCATACTTTAACAAACTCGTGGTCTTCTCCAGGAGACGAAAGCTACGAGTGAAAGCTTCATCTGAGGACACATCCCCTATATGACCCTTCGCTTCATCAGATAAGTAGCTCCCCTCAGCAATCTCTAAGAAGTCCACGTCCTTTGGCCATGCTTGAGCAAACGCGCTAGAGACGTGCCCGCTGCTAGAGATTTTGGCACGAGCACGTTTTCTCTGTGGAGGCTCTCTATCCTCCACGACAGACTATGAAGGAGAAATCTCCACGCGGATTGGACAAACATGGGTCTCTGCAACCCTTCAACCCCTCAACTCTTTTTTCACGGAAGCATTCAGACGCCTCCTCAACTCCCTAAGCTTCTCTTGCGAGGTCATGCTTTCGCGGAGTCTAGCACCCACAACAACAGATTCAACAAAATATTCAACAAAATATTCAACAATCAACGCAATAACTTGGAAAGCAACATATTACAACAAAATGAACAACAACAACAACAACAACTACCTAAACTATTCTCCGCATCAAGTCCCTCCACAATCCCCCTCAAATTCATGGGTTCATCCCCAACCAAGGCAACAAAAAATCCCCTCAACAAGCCTCCTCGGAGAAGTCATTGGACGCTCATGGTGGATATTGTTGTTCTAATAACAAGAGATCACCACCATGATGTCTTGGTCCCCCTCCCAAAACGCAGTCATCCCCGGAGCAGCAAAAATCTTAAAATACTTCCACTTGAACTCTTGATATGACTCCTTACACCTACTAAATATCCTTGTTCTAGACACACCCTTGAACATGTGTCAGCTCTTATAGCTAGACTGTGTCCCTGGAATAATTTCTCTTGTGGGGTTAGTCAAAGTAAACAAGCTCAAGAAGGTCTTCGACAAAGGCTCCACTCCAAACACCTTGTAAACCACCTCAAACCCACGGATCAGAGCCCATCCATTGGGATGAAGTTGGTAGCTCCCATTCGAAGAAGGTAAATGGAAGCCTAACACCCAAACGCATGAAAAATACGTCATACATCAAAAGAAAATGGGGGCATCACTGTGCCTTAACACACATACCCTCTCATCCATGGAGGCAATTTCTAGCCTATACTCGCGATCTTTCACCCTCTACTCCGTCAGATCCAATGCCTCACTCAAACAACTAATGTGTTCCTCCTTAATAATGGAGATAATAGCGAACACGTCCTAGTCTATCCACCCATAGGCCAAAGCATTCGTGGGTTCCTTGTAAGGGACGCGACTCCTTCAACTCTTGGAAAGCCTTTTTCAACCTCCCCATGAGTTCAGAAGCCTCAAACTACTAGAAAAAAAATATTCAGAAAGAAAAAGAAAAAATCAAACCAGGTTCAATCCACTATAGTAAAATCCCTCACTACCACTGAATACCCTACCAAAAAAAATCCTAATCTACTTCTCACCATCCCAAAGAATAATAGAAGAAAGATGCCAAGAATGGCCACAACAACAGTGAATCAATGGAAAAATCGCCAAAAGCCAACAGAAAAATCACAATCACAAGCAGGAACCTTCACAGAAAGAGGAGGAAAAAGACAAAGAGAAATGCACAAAAGAACAAAAGAAAAACTTACCGATATCTGTTTTCGAAAGAAAATGGTAACGGTAGGAAGAAAAGAACAACAACGATGCCCCACAAATACCTCTAGTGAAACCTAAAGGAAACAAGAGAGAGAAACAACAAGTTACAGGAAAGAAAGGAAATATCAGAAGAAGAATCAAAGAAAGAGAAGATAGATCAGTTAATGAACTTCAAAACCGTGAAATTTAAACCGTATGGAAGTGCAAAAGTTTCTCTCCAAAGTCATCATTGCACATCATGAGGCACGCGCCATTGGGAAAACAAAACGCACCCTACGATACATGTGGCATCACGCAAGAAGATTAATTTTCCCTCACATCAGTATGTTACATCGCATGACATCTGAAAGGACAAACCTATCAATCGCCACAATCCGTTAATAAACATTCCACGAAAGAAATCCACGGCAAGACGACATTAATTCAACTCGGACCGCAGAGCTTCACTCTGCACTTCGAGTTGGGGGCTCCTGTCATGGACTGGGCCTTAAAGGCCCATTCAGGAACTCGGACCCCAAGGTCCATAGAAATATCTGACCCAAACAAGCTCCTCCCTAATAAATACTCAGAGAGATCCTCGGATCGTAATACACTCTCTCGGCGAACATTACTCCACAGACTTTGGAGATGAATCTGAGCGAGAGAATCCTAGGCTAGCAGAAGTCACAGCTCCCACCCAGGTATTTAAGCCGACCCGGCACACCAGGTATGACCTAGAACCCATTTCCCCCTTAATCGTACTCTATCATTCTACCTTCATTGACTTGAGCGTCAAAGTCCTTGCAGGTACCCACTCAGGCCTCCGAACCCGTAGAAGAGCTCCAAGATCCAAATTGCCCAGAGGACCCTACCTCTCAGTACACACAAAACTTACTCCACATGCTAACTCTCTTAAAAACCCTCTTCACAAAAAATTCTACTTATATAAGGTTTAATAAAAAGTTATTTTATTTTGGGGTTAAAAACCATCAACAACCCTGGCCCTAGTATGTTCCGCTGCTATGCTCATCCTTAAGTTGTATTTGAAATCAATTAAAATTAAGAAAAGAATTCATACCATGTTGAGAATGGGAGTATGATATGGTGAAGCTCTCAATTTTTACTTTCATTTGCATTTTTCTTTCTGCACACTGCTTAAATTTTCAACTAATGATGATTCATGAAGTTGTTGATTGCTGAATGGACCAAATTTATAGGACCAATTTTTGATATACATGAATAGGACCAAAGCTTTTATTAGTTAGTTGATCGGTACTCTTGCTGCCATACATGTGGGTCTACATGCATCTAACGAGTCTTTAATTTTTCACCTTTTCTAGCTTTGGAATCATCACGAATCTACGTTAACTTATATTAGAGATTTTGTTTTCCGTTTCACTAAGATTGCAAACTAAGATTGCCTTTGATAACAGAGATAATATATGAATAAAAACACGAGGAAAAAAAAATTCATATGAACATAACATCTTTGTTCGGGGACATAGAATTGGGGTATAGAGAGAAGAAAATTGTCTCTCACGTTGTCCTTGCAATGTCTATGATACTAAACGTAATATAATATATCATTAATTATAATTAATTCCATCAATAACATCTAGATATCTTTTAGCAGAATTTGAAAGGGCCCTCAAGTTTATGTTAATGAGATACATCAGGCGGTTACAAAGGAACATGTGTTTATGATATTCACTGTTCAAAATTTTGATCAGAACATATTTTTATTTATGGGTTAAATATGTTTTTAACTCTTGAAAAATTATAAATTTTGTGTTTTACTCTTGAATTTTTTTTTAAAAAACTAGTCGCTGACAAAATTTTTTGTGTGGACTAAATCCTAAAAAAAATTTGTTTCCTAACAAAAAATTTTTTAAGGGTAAAACACAATTTGTAATTTTTTACAGCTTAAAAACATATTTAACCTTTTATTTATTTATTTATTTATTATTTTTTTTTACGAGTGATCAGAAAATGTTGGAAAACAAACGGTTTGTTCACCAATTTTACAACTAATTAACAATGATATGAATTTGGTCAATCATATATAGCATATCATAGTTGCATTATTAGATTGATTTCTCTCTTAAAGCTAACGGATCAAGCTAATCTTTTGATCTTGCATGAAAAATCCAAGGCCCACAGAGCACTAAGCAACTGATTTTGACATAAGGTGGGCGAGGAGTCCTCAGTTTCTTTTTCACATGAAGAATTCTGGCATAGATACAAACTTAATTTAGACACACATACAAAATATTAATAGGATCGACAAATATATGTAAATATATCAAATAATGCTGGTAAAATTCATATTTTGTGTGTATACTTAAATAAAAAATTTTAGATTTGTATAAATTTTTTTTTTCCAAAGAATACTTCGAGGATAAGAATGGATTTTCTCAAGTTAATTTTTTATCATATGTTATCATGTGTGATCTCTAATCACTAATTAATGAGGTAAATTCTAATAAAATAATTAATATTAAAAGATTACACATAATAACACATGACAAAAGGTGAAAATTCATCCGATTCGGCCACTCTAGCAGTTCCCCATGACCAGACAAACATAAATGTGAATGTGCCATTATCTTGCAAATGGCAAATTGGCATCTGTTCAAAGCAAAGGATAGTGCCTTATCTCAGTACCCAAAAACTAAACAAAGCAAACCAACTTTGGTCCCCCACTAATTATGGTGGGGTCCACACCCTTACCATGCGAATTCATATTGTGTCCTCACTAGGAGATGGTGGCATCTCCTATTTCTCTAAGTGTGTCCCACATCTCACAATATCAATGACCCTCATGATTCCCATTAAGAAATATTACTCAACTATTTTAACAGCATTCTCAACAAAAATTTAGGGGTTGTTAGATAAAAGGAAGAAGGACATGTTTAGAAAATTGGTGGGGGCAATGGCCAAAATCGATTTTAGTCGGTATAGAAGTAAAAATGGCTCATTTTTGAAGTTTTAAAATTGAGTTTAGAGTTTTTAAACTCAAACCCAAACATAGTAGTAATAAAATTTACTCAGTCATCTAAAAATCAATAATATGTTACATTAGTCCAAAAAATCAACTCTAGTAAATTGAGAAATTCTAATAGCTTATAAAGACAATTTAATTTTTGAAAATTTTGCTAAATGGAAACCTTACTGTCACAAGTAGATAGACTCATTTTACAATATGAATTAATAATTTTTAAATCACAAGACAACAATTTTATTATTGAGCAATGCACAATCCCCTTTTCTAACGACCTAATTTTAGTAAATTATTGTGACTCTTCAACAATTTTCATTCCAATCCCATCAAAAAACAATTTTTAATTCCAAAAACACAAAAGGGTAGGTACCCAACATCACACATGGGGTGCCACCACACTGGATCATCATGATGTTTAGCCCTTTGTTGTGGCCTCTAATAAAACCCAATGACCAGCTTGTCCCATTTTTGCTAATGTAACACAAATATTTTCCTGTTGCACGCAGTGAGTGAGAGAGATAAAAAAGAAGGTTCCTTTTTCTGAGACTTGGTTTGGTTTCTGGTGATGGAGAAAAGCAAGTCATTCCCTCAATACTCAGGCTCTTACACTGAGTTTGGGTTCGGAGAGAGATCCAACTCATACAGTTTCAATGGTCCAAAAGAGAAGGGAAGTGGATTTTATGCCGCAAATGATCCAGAGCTCAAGAGGAAGAAGAGGGTCAAGGCCTATAACGTGTTCACAGTGGAAGAGAAGCTCAAGACAAGTGTGAGGAACAGTTTGAAGTGGATCAAGAACAAGTTCAGTGATATTCGCTACGATGGTGTGTGAAACCATGTGTTTCAATCTCAGCTTTGAATTGAAGGTAAGAAGTTAAAGAAAAACAAAAGTGTTTTTCCTTTGTATAAAGGAGAAAATATTACAAAGATGGTTTATGAGGTCAGAATGTAAGATAGTTTAAATGAATCAGGGATCTCAAGATGTGTTTGGGAATATATGTTCTATAATTAGAAAGTAATCAAAGGGTTTCTTGGCTGGTTCTTTGTGAGAGCAAACTAGCAATCTAGCATGCTTTGTATCAAACAAGCAAAGAGTTCAAAGTGTTCATAAGAATTGTGATTAATGATAGAATCTTATCTTTGAAACTTTTCTTTTGGATGTGTGCTCTTAAGTTCTTGACTTCTTATCTGGAAAAGGTTTGATATAGTGGAAATCCTACTTTGTATTTTGTAGCTTGAACAATGAACCGTTCCTTTATGCCTTATTCTTGATTTTTGAGGCCTTTCAAGTAGCTAGTAAAGCAACTCAAAAACATTCAAATAGGAACCTCAATTAGGTTTGGTTTTGTAATTTTAACAATAAGGTTTGTGATCTGCATATTTTTCTGTTCATCCTAGTTGAACAAAAAGGTTACTGTTACAATTTGGAAATATGTACTTGTATTTGACTGGTTTAGCGTTCAACATGGTGCCAAAGGCTTGTGTGATCTCCATAGTTCCTTACTCATCATTGGTTCTTTGTTCTGCATATCATAGAATTCGATCCAAACTCGAAGGATTTGTTCCATCTATATAGATCATGACGAAAATAACGACAGAGGAGCAAAACAAACAAGTGAGAAGGAAATTACAGAGATTTTGACTAGGCTATCATAGAAAAGTGACACCCCAACTCACTGCAAGTCTTGTGTAATGTGGACAACTAAAATCATCTAACCTTGATAATATGATTTGAATAACCAAGTAGTTACACCAATTACAAGTTCTAATTGAACCAATTGCGTGTATCTAACTCTATACAGTCATTGTTCTCTTCGTTCTTTCAAGTTGCAACATTGTTTATGGGTCAATATTTGAAACATAGTTACTAATTGCATCAAGCTTTCACACCATCCATTATAAATTGGTCAAATTTCCTAGTTATTAATTTCAAAGAGTAAATATTCTTCCCCTTTGAAGTTTCTAAACTCACCTGAAAACCTGGCCTGTTCTGTTGTATTCGGTTTCGACTTCGGCAATGGAGGAAGGTTCTTGGTATTTTCACCCACATTAGGATGGTGATGGATATTTGGGGCCAATTTTTTATCTGAAGGTAGAAATGCAGAGGGAAACAAAGGTGAGTGGTCCTTAGCCCTGTTGGGATTAACACTCGATGAGTATTGCTTGTGGTTGCACTACCCAGTTCTTCGCTAAGTATCACCATCTTGATTCCTGAAATAATAATGCACATTACTCAAAACAATGAATCACACATCAAAGTAGTTGTACTAGCAATACATACATAACCAAAATGAGAAAAGGAACAAAAAAAATCAAATGCATCAATGAACATCACCCTTTATATAGGAAGACATTTAACACAACTCGAAATTTGTAGCTTTAAATTATGAGTTTTTCCAACCAGTGCTCTCACTGGTTAAGGAATCAAAAAGAGGGAACTGTGATGTGCACAATATTCCAACTGTGACAAGTGAGTACCAGATAAGTTAACCTCAAGAAAGTGTATCAATCAAACACAACGCTTCCTCTGGCATAAGGCAAATAAAAGTGGAAAACCATATAGAAGGAAACTTGGCAGGCAAGCCCTTGGTTCTATGAGCAAAACATAAATTTGAATATAAACCCATCAATCATCTAATCATCAATTTGTCCAGGATGTAAATTTAAATCATGAAAATGGAAGACAAGGCATGTTCAATTTGCCTCCTAGGAGCCGTACTCTTACGATGCTCCAGATATGTACAACAGCGCCTGATTTTAGAGTTCATGTACCTGTAAATATTGCCAGGTTCATGAGTTAAGTTTCTATACACTGATCAAATTAGGAAAATTGTTAATTCAAGAGTTGACCAGAGCCATTCTCAAAACATTTTTATTGGTAAAAATGACTTAACTTGATCTGTTCCTTGGCATGATCAAGCTCATCATAATCTTCTCTGTCGATTACAGGAAGAGCGAAGAGATCACATGCGAACGGGTTTGTAAAGAAAAATATAATTGCATATGAGAAGTTTGGAATATTTCACTCGTGTAAACTATTCAATTTATTATATCCTAGCTATTCATTAGGATTTGCTAGGTGAAGTGCGTGTGAGCGTGACTTTCTGATTGCAAAGAGCCTAATACTGAAATCATCACGCGTATTTGGAAATCAAAGTTCCAAATTCATAGACAAAAGGTAGAAATCAGAAACAACAATCAATAACAAAACCCAGATATGGAACAGCTAAGCCAAAACCTGGTCAACATTGAGACTAGGCATCTAATAAAGTCAACATGCCAACTAAAACAAATGAGAAAAGAAAAGCGTGGAATCTACTAACTAGAACAGCAGCATAATAGGGGTAAACAAAACCCGTTGACTGGTATGACAAAACACACCTTCTTAGAAACCACACCCTTTCCACCATTCATGGCCTTACACCTTCAACTTCAAACCTTATTCCACTTTCTCTCTCTAAACCCCTTCCACTCTCTCTCCCTCCACTCATGCCTAACGTCGCCCAAGCCGTCGTAGCTGCCATCGCCAGCTTCTTCGTAGTCACCCTCCTCTTAGCCGCCCTCATCCTCTTCTGCCAGCGCCGCCGCAAACCCCCCAAGCTCCCAACTACCCACCGCCGCCCCAACACGACCCGCACCCGACCCGTCCCCAACCCTCCCCGCCAGCCGGACTCCCTCTCCATCGCCGACGCCAGCTGGTCCTACGACCCGAACCTCAAGATCTCGATGGAGGAGCTCGCCCGCGCCACCGACGACTTCTCCCCACACCTCATCGTCGGCGACGGCGGCTTCGGCCTCGTCTACAAGGCCCGACTCTCCTCCGGCGCCCTCGTCGCCGTCAAGAAGCTCTCCCCGGACGCCTTCCAGGGCTTCCGCGAGTTCGCGGCGGAGATGGAAACCCTAAGCAAGCTCCGCCACCGCAACATCGTGAAGATCCTCGGGTACTGGGCCCACGGCCCCGAACGCCTCCTCGTCTACGAGTTCATGGAGAAGGGAAACCTCGACCAGTGGCTCCACGAGCCCTCTTCTTCCCCCAACGACGACGTCGTTTCGAGCAGCGAGCTCCGGTTACCCTTACCCTGGGAAACGAGAGTGAGGATTATTACCGGCGTGGCCCACGGGCTTTCCTACTTACACGGGCTTGACAAGGCCATCATACACAGGGACATCAAGGCCAGCAATGTATTGCTCGACTCCGAATTCGAGGCCCATATTGCTGATTTTGGGCTTGCGAGGCGGATCGACACCTCGCATTCCCACGTGTCCACGCAGTTCGCAGGTACCATGGGCTACATGCCCCCGGAATACAGGGACGGGCTTAAAGTGGCCACTAAGAAAGGAGACGTGTATAGCTTTGGGGTTCTGATGCTGGAGACGGGCTCTGGGCGAAGGCCCAATTTGCCCGTGAAGTTGGCCAATAGTGACATTGGGCTTGTCCAGTGGGCCCGGAAGATGAAGGAGCTTGACGCTGAGATGGATATGGTTGATGTGAATATCTCCAAGGAAGGGTTGAGGGAAGAGTGTGTGAAGGAGTATGTGAGGATTGCTTGTATGTGCACTGGGGAGTTGCAGAAGGAGAGGCCTGAGATGCCTGAGGTTCTCAAATTGCTCAATTCCATGCCCATGGCGGCAGTGCCCATTTGAAGCTCAGGTGAGAGGGACTATTAGGAACATGTACATAGCTACTACCATATATATGCATTTGTTAATTAAATGGTGTTGTGATAATAGTCTGGCTTGAAATGAAAGTGATTCATTCGTTTCTAAAACTAAAACAGGATGAAAGCCAGAGCAGAGCTCTCGAATTTCTCTTTTACTTGCTCTGTGTTGTGTGATATAATCATGGCAATATAATGCTTGCTGAATAATAATATCTAGGTGCATTCACTTTCGACTAGAATGTGATGAGATTAAACAAAGGAAGAACGTAACAATTCAACAATATCCTGAGCCACCACCAAGATCAATGAGCTAGGACCAAGGAGCATCTGAGAGATAAGTGCAGAATCTCTTGATAATGTAATCACTCTTGCCACTATTATTTTGCAAACAGGGAGCACCCTTCCATAACAGACACCTTGACTACCATGGACCAATTAAAACCACTTTCTACTTTGTAAATTATAACCATATATTTAATCTTCTGTTAGGTGGTTAGTTTGTTAGAATAGTTTGTTATGCAGTTAGCTTGCCGTTGGGTTGTTGTTCACCCTTGTAATCAACCCAACGCTCATTATAAATACTTTTGTACATACTGCTATGATGATTGAGTAGAATATTCAGTTTAAGAATTCTTCTTCTCCCTTTTTCTTTTGTTCTGCTCTGCTGAGAAGCTCTCTCCCATGGAGTTTGTGATGGTATCAAAGCTCCTTTGAGGAGTTCTGCTGCGTGCTCAAAAAATTCTTCAACACATAGCATCATGTCGAAGATGCACTGTTAATTGAAGTGTTTTCCTCAGTTCGGTTGAGTGATTTCATTTTTGCTTTCTTCCTTCTCAGTTTCTTGTTTCTCACTTCTTGTTGTGAGAAATTGTTTGCGAATTTTTCGTTGAAGTGCTACTTTGATTGTTGAATTGAGTTTGCTGATTTAGCAATTTCTTTCGGATCTGAATCCTGCGTCGAGTGCTCTGTACTCAAGAGAAATGGAAGACATGAATCAGAATCAAGTTATGACGAATCAAGTTCAAGAACCACAGATCACGGCATCAAGCCCTTACTACTTGCATCCAAATGAAACTCCTAGTGTGCCACTCGTTCCAACAGTGTTCAATGGTAAGAACTATCATTCCTGGTTCAGAATAATGAAAATGTCTCTGAAAGCAAAGAACAAATTACAATTGGTGGATGGACGAATTACAAAGCCTGGAGTTGCAGATCCACTATTTTCAGCATGGGATAGATGCAACACTATGGTTGTTTCTTGGATTACTTTGTCTCTCAGTCCAGAGATCATGGAAAGTGTGATGCGGAATGAAAATGCAAGAGATATGTGGAATGAACTTCGAAGGCGCCACTACCAGGGAGATCTCTATCGTATAGCTGATCTTCAGGAGGACTTGTATGCACACAAACAAGGTGACTCCTCCATTACTGTATACTTTACTCGATTAAAAACTATTTGGGAGGAGCTGGATAATTTTAGGCCAATTCCTGGTTGTAATTGTGCAGTGCCTAATTGCAATTGTGGTTTAGGAACAGTGAGATCCTATAGAGAACAGGATTATATTGTTAGGTTCCTTAGAGTATTGAATAAGCAATATGCTGTTGTAAGATCAGAAATAATGTTGATGGAGCCCTCTCCTAGCATTGATAGGGTGTTCTCCTTGCTTGTCCAACAACAATGCCAAATGAACATAGATGTTAGTGAATCTCAGGTTCTAGCTCAACTGAGTTATTCTTCTGTGAGAGGACATTCTAGTCCTGTTTCTAGAGGTAGATCAAGAGGAAGAGGTGGCAAAACCAAGAGTTTTGGACAAGGTAGAGGGCAAGCAACTAAGGCAACTACTTGGTCCTGCACTCATGGTGGCAAAGCAAGCCATTTAGTGGATAGATATTGGGTTCTATATCCACATTTGAAGACAAAGACAATGACAAGCAATGTGAATAATTGTGCAGCAGACACAGCTGCTGAGAATTTTGATGATGCTGTTAGTGAGGTATCTCGAAAGGATGTGTGTGAGGATCTAATCTATTTTTCTGCAGAGCAAAGGAAGACACTACTAACATTCGTGCAACAACATGATTCAAAGCCTTCTACAGCCATAAACCAAATTGCAACTAACCTATATCCCTTACAAACTCTGTAGGTACAACACATGCCTTATCCCTTAAAACCTTAGACAAAAAATCTTGGATCATTGACACAGGTGCTACAGACCATGTTTGCAATTCCATGAGCCTTTATCATCACTTCAAACACATTAAGCGTATTGTAGTCGCCCTTCCTGATGGTACTCATGTCATTGCTAGTGTCTTCGGCAGAGTTAATTTCACTCCTCAATTTTTCCTCACAAATGTTTTATACCTTCCAACTTTCAAGTTTAATTTGATCTCAGTTTCTAGATTGACCACTGCCCTAAACTGTCAACTGATTTTTTCTGCAAAACACTGTGAGATATAGGATCTGCATACTATGAAGAAGATTGGTACAACTGAGAGGATTAGTGGCCTGTATGCAATTGCTTTTACAGCAGCACCTTCCCATCCTGGTTCTATCCATTTACCAATTGTAAATCACACATTTAGAGACTCAACCAATTTATGGCATATGAGACTTGGCCATCCATCAATTGAGAGATTATGCATGCTGAATAAAATAAATTATTATATCCAAATAAATAAACACAATTCACTACCTTGTGAAGTTTGTCATTATACTAAACAAAAGAAATTGCCCTTTCCCTTAGCACTACCATATCCAATTGTACATTTGATCTGTTATAGGTGGACATTTGGGGACCTTTTGGCTTTCCTTCTAGTTTTGGCCATAAGTATTTCTTGACCATTGTTGATGACAAATCTAGATATACATGGATTCATTTCATGAGATTAAAATCTAAGGCAAGAGAATTATTGAAATCATTCATCCTGAAGGTTCAAAAACAGTTTAGTGTCATAGTCAAAATCATAAGATCTGACAATGGTCCTGAGTTCAATCTCAAATAGTTTTATGCTCAAAATGGCATTGTCCATCAGCTTAGCTGTGTTGAAACTCTGCTACAGAATGGTGTTGTTGAACGAAAACACTAACATATATTAGCAGTTGGCAAAGCTCCGCTGTTTCACTCTCACCCTCCCAAACACTTTTGGCATCATGCCTTGGCACATGTTATACACCTTATCAACAGGTTACCTACACCCTTTCTCAAAAATATAAGCCCTTTTGAAGTCCTTTATTCACACAAACTAGACTGGTCCACTTTAAGAATATTTGGTTGTCTATGCTTTGCCACCACTTTAACTGCTAAAAGAAAGAAATTGGACTCAAGGGCACGTAAATGTTTATTTCTTGGTTTTTCCCATGGAACCAGAGGTTATCTCCTATTTGATCTACATAAACGAGAGACATTTCTTTCAAGAAATGTGTGTTTTTATGAAAATGTGTTTCCGTATTAGCATGCTGATGCAAATCCACCAACCATGATCTTTCCAATGGAATTTTTCGCACATCACCAACCATTGCACCATCCTCCATTTCACTTGATCTGTATCCCTGTGACAGTCCTATGACTTCAAGCCTGGATAACCGATATCCTACCAATTCACCCATTGTTACCTCTCACCCTCTAACCTTTTCCCCTACCAATCCTCCAGCTAATCCCTCACTTCGCCTATCTACAAGAATCACCAAGCCTCATGCATATTTACAATATTATCACTGTAACATGACCACTACCTCTCAACCTGCAACATCTTCTTTTCCCAGGTATCCTCTTTCCCATTTCATATCATATTCTGCATTATCCAATACACATAAACCCTTTTCATTGGCCATTTCCTCCACCACCGAACCCAATTCTTTCAAGGAGGATATGAATCATGTCTCTTGGAGGAATGTTATTGATGCTGAACTTCAGGCTTTGCAAGCCAACCACACTTGGCAACTCACATCTCTCCCTGCTGGCAAGAAAGCAATAGGATGCAAGTGGGTCTTCAAGACGAAATTTAAGCCTAATGGATCTATTGAATGCCACAAAGCATGCCTCGTGGCGAAAGGATACACACAGACTGATGGGATCGATTACAAAGAGACATTCAGTCCAGTGGTCAAAATGACCACCCTTTGCGTGTTATTGGCACTCACTGTAGTTAAGGGTTGGTTTCTCCATCAGCTTGATATCAATACCGCCTTTCTCCATGGTGATTTTCATGAGGAAGTTTTTATGGCACCACCTCCAGGACTGCCTTTGTCTGATCCTCATCTTGTTTGTAAGCTCCAAAAATCTCTTTATGGGTTGAAGCAGGCTAGTCGGCAATGGAACGAGAAGTTAACCTCTGTTCTACTCCACCATGGCTACACGCAGTCCAGGGCTGACTATTCTTTGTTCTGCAAGACAAATGAGGGCTCTTTTACTGCCGTTCTAGTCTATGTCGATGACTTGGTGCTGGTTGGCAATGACTTCACTGAAATTCAATCTTTCAAAGCTTTGCTACATTCCCATTTGACCATCAAGGATCTTGGCACACTCAAGTACTTTCTCGGGATGGAGGTTTCCCGTAGCTCCAAAGGGATTGCGTTGTATCAAAGAAAATATACCCTTGATCTTCTTAGTGAAACTGGTTACACTAGCGCCAGACCTGCGTCTACACCTGTGGATTATACAATCCGTCTTTCCAAGGAGTCTGGTGAACCTCTTTCTGACTCTGGTGCGTATCGTTGTCTCATTGGAGTTGGGAGGCTTATCTATCTCACCTAGACACGGCCTGACATACCCTTTGCCGTTAACAAACTGAGTCAGTTCCTTTCATGTCCCACTATTGTTCATCTTCAGGCTGCTCAGCGAATCCTTCGCTATCTCAAGGCCACCCCTGGCATTGGCCTATTATTCCCTTCAAACTCTGACTTACAAATGCAAGGTTTCTCTGATTCTGACTGGGGGGCATGCTTAGATACTCGCCGATCTGTCACTGGATATTACTTTTTTCTTGGTTCTGCTCGTGTTCTGGAAGAGCAAGGAGCAATCTGTTATCTCCCATTCTTCTTCTGAGGCCGAGTATAGGGCCTTGGCTAACACTGCTTGTAAGGTTCAATGGATTCTTTATTTGCTCGCTGATTTTGGCATAGCCATTCCCCCTCCAACACTGTTTTGTGACAATCAATCTGCCCTCCACATCGCTGGCAATCCTGTGCTCCACGAGCGTACTAAGCATATTGAGCTTGATTGCCACCTCGTTCGAGAGAAATTATCGGCATGCATCCTCAGTTTGCTTCCCATCTCAACTTCTGTTCAGGTTGCTAACATCCTCACGAAGTCGCTTGCACCAGGGCCTTTCAATGCTTTAAAATCCAAGCTGGGTATGCTAGATTTTAATACTCTAGCTTGAGGGGGGGTATTACCATATATTTAAACTTCTGTTAGTCGGTTAGTTTGTTAGAATAGTTTGTTATGCAATTAGCTTGCCGTTGGGTGTAATCAACCCAAGGCTCACTATAAATACTGTTGTACATACTACTATGATGATTGAGTAGAATATTCAGTTCAAGAATTCTTCTTCTCCCTTTTTCTTTCTTTTTGCTCTGCTGAGAAGCTCTCTCCCATGGAGTTTGTGATAAATCATCAGTCCCTTTGATTTGATGATTGTTACATCCTCGCCATGCAACCCACTTCTTCTAACACAAACTGAACGCCAATGCTGATGGAGCCCGCTGTAACTGTTTCAATAATCCCACCACAAGCCTTGTTGTTCTAATAGGATAGAATGCCACCAATAGTGTGCCTATCTAAAGTCGCACAGACCCACCACTGGAATTTTCTGTTTGGTAGGTTATTCATCTCGTGGGTTAGCAGGAGAAGGGCGCTGAGATTGCCCCCTACCTACTAGCTTGCTCTAGACATTCCAAGCTTTCCAAATGCATATGACAGTTTCACCATACAAGATGGCCCATCCACTTTTGTTTTTTAAAAGATTATGCTATTTCTGTATGTCCAGATAGACCAAATAATACAATAGACATATGCCAAGCATTAGCTGATTTCATAGGGGGATAGAACTCACGCCATGATTTAAAGAACATCAAAGGATTATTGGGGAGTACCCATGATAGGCCGTACCTGTCCAAACAGCAACACCAAACCTTCCAAGAGAAAGGGCATTCAGCAAATAAGTGCTCAATTGACTCAGCTTTGCTTTATTTCTGCAGAGGACGCAATTAATGTCGCCATGCAAGAGCCCTAATAAGGAACATGGATTCATGATATTCACTCTTCAAAATTTTGATCAGAAGATGTTGGAAAACAAACGGTTTTATCACCCAATTTTACAACTAATTAACAATGATATGAATTTGGTCAGTTATGTCATATATAGCAAGAGTTCAAAATGTTCATAAGAATTGTGATTAATGATAGAATCTTATCTTTGAACCGTTTGGATGTATGCTCTAAGTTCTTGACTTCTTATCTGAAAAAGATCTAAGATAGTGGAAATCCTACTAAGGTTTATATTTTGTAATTTTAACAACGAACCATCCCTTTATACCTTGTTCTTGATTTTTTGGCCTGTCTAGTATGGCTAGTAAAGCAACTCAAAAAAATTCTTATAGGAACCTCAATTAGGTTTGATTTTATAATTTTAAGAGTAAAGTTTGTGATCTTCATATTTTTTCCTGTTCATCTTAGCCGAACAATGTTACCGTGTACAATATTTTGGAAATATGTACTTATATTTGACCGGTTTATTGTTCAACAAATGGTGCCAAAGGCTTGTGATCTCAATAGTTCTGTACTCATCATTGGTTAATTCGATCCAAACTCAATGGATTTGCTCCATCCAAATAGATCACGAACGACAGGGGAGTAAAATAAATAAGTTGGAGAATTATAGAGATTTAGACTTGGCTATCACAGAAAAGTGACACCCCACCTCACTGCACGTCTGTATAAAGTGAACTAAAATCAACTAACCATGATAATATGATATGAATAACCAAGTAGTTACTTTAATCATTGATTGCTCAGTGGAAAATAACCAATTACAAGTTCTAATTGAACCAATTGCATGTATCTAACTCTACAAGTAGTTAAGTACAGTCATTCCTCCCTTCATTCTTCCAAGTTGCAACATTTCTTAAGGGTCAATATTGAAACATAGTAACTAATTGCAAGAAGCTTTTACAGCATCCGTCACAAATTGGTCAAGTTTCCTAGTTATCAATTTCAAGGAGTAAGTATTCCTTCGCTTTGAAGTTTCTAAACTCTCTGGTAGAAGCAGACCTGAAAACCTGGCCTGGTCTGTATCTGTTGTTCCTGTCATCTTTCTTGTTTGCGTTCGGTTTCAACTTCGGTAATGGGGGAAGGTTCTTGGTATCTTCACCAATATTAGCACGGTGAAGGATTTTTGGGTCCATCTTTTGATCTGAAGGTAGAATTGGTGAGGGAAATAAAGGTGAGTGGTCCTTAGCCCCAGCAGGATTAACACTAGATGAGGTACTGCTTGTGGTTGTTGTGCTACCCGGTTCTTCGTTCGGAACATAAGTATCAGCCGCAGCATTCCTTCTTGATTCCTGGAATAATAATAACACACTACTCAAACAATGAATCGCACATCAAAGTAGTTGTGCTAGCAACATATACATAACCAGAATGAGAAAAAGAACAGAAAAATCAAATGCATCAGTGCCTTAAATTGTAGCTTTAAATTATGAGTTTTTCTAACCATTGCCTTCACTGATTAAGGAGTCAAAAAGAGGAAACTGTGATGTGCACAATATTCCGACTGTGACATTTAAGAAATCAAGAAAGTGTATCAATCAAACACTTCCTCTGGCATAAGGCAAAAGAAAGTGGAAAACCATATAGAAGGAAAGTTGACAGGGAAGGCCTTGGTTCTATGAGCAAAACATAAACTTTTGAATCTAAACCCATCAAGCTTAATAGTGGGCACATTGTCATCGTCCATCATCTAATCATCAATTTGTTTAGGATGTAAATATATACATCATGAAAATGGAATATTTCTAAAGCACAAGGTTTAACACTGACCTCTTTAGAAGACAAGGCATGTTCTATTTGCCTCTTAGGAGCCATACTCTTACGTCGCTCCAGATATGTACGAGAACGCCTGATTTTAGAGTTCATGTATCTGTAAATATATTGAAAACAGTCAGATATCTTTGTCAGGTTCATCAGTTAAGTTTTTATACACATCAAATTTGGAAAATTGTGCATTCAAAAGTTGACCAAAGCCAATCCCAAAACCTTTTATTGGTTAAAATGACTTACTTGATTTGTTCCTTGGCTTGATCAAGCTCATCTTCTTCTCTGTAGATTACAGGAAGACCGGAGAGATCACACGCCAACGGGCTTGTAAAGAAAAACTGTAGGCAAAAGATAATTGTGTATGAGAAGTTTGGAGTAGTTCACTCATGTAAATTGTTCAATTTATTTCTCAGCGCTATTCATTTGGAATTGCTAGCTGAACTTAATCCTATCGCACATGAGGGAGTGTGACTTTCTAAATCTACCAGTGCTACATGATCAGCAAAGATACAATACTGAATCATCAAGCATATTTGCAATGCAAAATTGCAAATTCATAGGCAACATGTAGAAAATAGAAAAAATGTTCAATGTTATGGATAAGTATTGTTCAGTGTCTAGTTTATCGGGGCAGTGTCAGAACCACTTAAATCAGGAATAGACATAGATGCCTTCCTTCACTCACCGGATTTTTAAGAGCTTTTGATGCAGTTCCGCGGAATGCAGGTTCCAAAGCAAGCAGAGTACATAAAAGACCCAAAGAAGATGGAGGGAGATCCCTGAAAGTTTCTACAAAACTGGGCCTATAAGACTTTGGAGGTTTGAAACCTGCAGCAAGTTTAAATTTTTTCCAATAATCCTCTGATGGTGTGCCGCATAGTCTGAAAATTCTATGAAGTTGCTCAACCTGGAAGCAGTGAAAATTCATGATTAGCAGAACTAGAAAATAGAACATAAGCAGCCAATGTAACACAAAGTTACATAACAGAAATAAGGCTAGTAAAAAAGAAATGACTTTCACAAATAGCCAAAGATACTGAAAGTTCAAAAGAAAGAAAACGATTGCCATAATATGAGCATTATGACCTCTGTTCTGCCAGGCATGACTGGAATTCCGGTTAACATTTCGGCAAGGAGGCATCCGGCGCTCCATAGATCAATACCAACTCCATAATCTGTGGCACCTAGCAACAATTCAGGAGCTCTGTACCACAGTGTCACGACGCGGCTCGTGAGAGGATGCTCTTGGTTTGGAATATAATAATTGGCTAGCCCAAAATCTGCAATCTTGAGCATCCCGCTTTTGTCAATCAAAAGGTTCGACCCCTTTATATCTCGATGTAAAATTCCCCTTTCGTGGCAATGTTGCAGACCAGAAAACAATTGAAGCATATAGCACTTGACCTGCATTTAACCTCTTAAGATTATCAAGGAGAATCGAGGGATCCAAATGCCAAAATGTCGATGGCATTAAAGAAAAACTTCAAACCTGCGGTTCAGTTAGTTTCTCTCCGGAACGGGTAATAATTCTTGACAAATCCGTTTGCATGAAATCAAAAACCAGATATATACTGTACTGCATTCTTGAAGTGGCTAATCCTTTAAGTTTCAATACATTGGGATGATCCAATCTCTGCAGTATCATTATTTCTCTTGCCATGAATTTGATGCTTTCGGGCTCTGATGTATTGAAGCGGACCTTCTTGAGGGCCACAATTTCGCCAGTGTCTCGATCTAAAGCTTTGTAAACATTGCTGTAGGTTCCCTGTCCTACCTGCAAAAGAGTATAACATAGTCTCAGTCAACTAGCTTGCTCCCATCAGCCATTACCAGTTTTGGTTGTCTGCGATCAAACCAGCATATTAGATTGTCAACGTTAGCAAGTATAACAACCGAAAGTCGAAGTTTAACATCATCAATTACTTCTCTAATATAGATAGAAATCAATATCATGATCCATTGATGGCTTCAATTTCTGATACTATAACTGACCGGATCCTTGATTATAGAATGAAAACAAGAAACAAGATTTTCTAGGGTCTATTTGGTTCCTGTTTTTATTTCTTATTTTCATTTTCTTCAATTTGTTTGTTGTTTTCCAGGATTTTGAGTAGGAAACAGGGAAAATAGATTGTCAATGTAAGGTAGTGAAAAAACTGCCATTGAATATCCAGTTAATTACATTTTTAATCTAGATAGAAATTAACATAATGATTCCATGATGGCTTAAAGTTTTCATACTATAACTGATGGGATCCTTGGTTAAACTTAGGACATGACAATAACTTATAAGGCTTTCAAGATGTGCACTACTACACCTTGAGTAGAAGTGTCTGCATATACCTTACTTTGCACCCCAAATGCAAGTGTAACTTCAGAATTCTCTATTATTCAATTCAAACAGAGAAAAATATAAACTGCTGAGGGCTGATACTAGATGATGAAAAGTTTGGAAGCATCCTTAATTACGACGTGGAATATATTCATGGGCTAGAGCTAACTATCAGTGCATTGCATTGAATGCCTAAATCATTTTTTGTCAAAGCAAATTGCAATTTAAAAAGCTTTCCACAACCCTTCATCCTAACCTTGTTTAATCCAGATAGTAAAAACTTGAAACAGAAGTACTCAAGGAAGAGACAAAGAAAGGTGACCTTATCAATCATTTTGTAAGATTCGGCACTCCTGGGAACCAAGCCAGCCAAGACTTGAGCAGGAACATTATCAACCAGCCATCTGGGCCATCCATCAACCATCATCTCATTAACATTCTCATCCTCAAAAGAACTCTCCTTGTTTGACAACTTCTCATCACCATTATCTGATCTCTTCCTCATCCCCTCTCTTCTTCTACTAACCACTCTACCCAAATTACCCTTACCACCCCCACCTCCTCCTGCATCAAGGTCTTGCCTTTCGCCATTGGCAGCAGCAACAGGCTCAACTCTATGCTTTGTTATGGGTTCTCTTCGATTCTGATGATGGTGCTGTTCATGATGGTGCCTCTGACCAGTGGATCTTCTGTGAGGAACAAATTCAGAAGCATTACTACTACTTGGAACATACCCATTTTCCAATTTGAGCCTGTCTAGACCTCTACTATGCCCAGCAGGACCTTCTTCCAATGTCTTGGCCTGAACACACCCCATAAGACCCCTTTTTCTTCTGTTGTTGTTGGAGGTGGTGCAAAGAGAGAAGGAGGAATTAGGGAAAGAGGAGGGAGGGAGAGAGGGGTTGTGATGAGAGATGATGATGATGATGATGAAGAATGTTGTGACAGAGACAGTGACAGATTATCGTCGAAGCCGCCCATGGCCGGCACATAATTTGGAATGTAGCTGCTGGTGATTAGCAACCAATGCAAATGCCAAATGGGGGGCCTCTTTCTTTCTTGGGATTCACTGACCCCCTTTTTCTCTCTTTCTCCGTTTCTTTGCTTTCTCCGCAGAAAGAGAAAGGAAGAGAATGTGACTGGGGAGAGGGAGAGACAGAGAGAGTCAGCAAATGCTGAAAGTTGAGAGCTCTGACGAACAGACAAGAGAGAGAGAGAGAGAGAGAGAGAAGTCGGGTTTTGTGCACACGTGTCTGTCATGGGCAGACATGGGGGATCTAATATTCTTTGGTTGGGTCCCACAGCCGGCAACCTCGTCGGAATTTAGTTGAAGAAAAAGATTCCCTACATGCTACCAAGATTTCATATTATGTTTTTTTTTTTTTTTACTTAAGTAAATCCAATGTACGGATAGTGATCGGATGAAATATGGTAGTTTAACATGAAAATAAAACATCTCAGAAAATCAAGTCCACTTACCTTCTGTTTTTTATATGTTTTTTTTAAAATCAAAATGTTCTTGATACATTTTTAAAATAAACAACCTCCAGCGACCATGTTGGTATAGTAGTAGAGTCTTAATGTAGCTCGAGAAAAAAAATCTCAATTCAATTCATGAAAATAGCTTAGCAAGTATAAGCAATCTAGTGTTGTATTTTTTAGTTCAAGTGGAACTGTACATTTTTTTTAGCCAACACCCCAAAAATACCTGACTTTTTAGGAGAACCCTGGGAAGTTTTATATAAGTGAGAAGAAGGTACAGCTTAATGCACGAGGCTCTCATTTAATGAAATCTAAGGTGAAAAGATGTATACAATCTTACCTTAACAATTAAAAAGGTTAGTTTCAGAATTTAAATTCATACACGAGGTTACTGTGAGGCATTAACCTCGTGATGCCTATTTACTTTATGTCTTAAAAAAGCAATTTGGCAATTCTAAATAATATTTTGACAGCATTGCAAAACCAAGACAACTGGTACCATCAGCTTTAATCAGTTGTAAGTGCTTGCCCCCCTTCACATTTTTTGTTTAACGTCAGTGTCAACAAAGCTCAAGCAAATAAACAAAATAGAAGAAAAGCCAGCTAATTTGACGTGGTTAACTTTGCAGTTAATTATCCATAGTCAGCTCAGCACACATTGTAAGATGGTGACATTTTCAAACAGGCAACATGGTTGCCATTGCAAGATGTCTTGCTAGTTAAATGTATTAATACTGAATGAACTATATATAGGAAGAGACAATGCTGAAGGTTCAGGGTCATGACAATGCAGTTCCTGTAGTTTACTTTTAAATTATTAGTCTATGACCATATTACAAATTTCTTCTGGTATCTGATGACTGATGTGTTAACTGCAATTCCTCAAATTGACTTACCATGTATATACAACAAGAGTTGAGCATAACGGAAATGGAAAATCAAATTCTTTTTAATTCATCAATATGAAGAGAAAGCAAGCTTGCTTGCTACAAATGAACATGAAACAAATTGATCAACTTTGTTTACACTTAGGCGGGTGGCAAGAAACTATTGACAGTATATAGTAGTATACATCAAGGTATTATTCATTCCAAATCTATTATCCCAAAATTCGACAGAAGGATCTTTACTTGATCAACAAAGTCTGAGCCTGTTGCATATTCTGTTAGCATCCCAACGGCGAAACCAAACATTGCCCATCTGTCGAAACAAAATTCGGGATTAAAAAGTTGAAATAAATAGGCAGGTACTTGCATAAATATGCAGAGATTACATAATAAATAGGCAGGTACTTGCATAAATATGCAGAGATTACATACAAGAGTAAAGGTATCATCACAAAAAAAAAAAAAAAAAGACTCAAAATTATTAAACAAAAGTTGGCAAATAGATGAAAAGATGCTTCTTTGAGAGAGAGAGCGAGAGAGATTAGGGTTTGGAGTATGAGATGATCAACACTGCTGTAATACCACTGGAAGAGTAAAAAATGCTGCCTGTCAGAGATGTGATTTTTTATATTTTTTTAAGGCTGAATTAAAGGTATGCCTAATGTTTTGGTGAGTTGCTTGTCAAATGAATAAGGACATAACTTACAATTCCAAAATAACAGCATCTGAATATGTAAATGAGTTATCTATTCCTTCCAGTCTTTGACCACCACACTCTTAACCATGATAAACCAGTGGAGCACTCTAACAAGCTTTTGCAGAACAATATATTGTGTTTCGCGAACCTTGACTAATTGCCCCTCAAAGACTCACTAAAAAGGGACAGTTTTGCCAACAAGCTTGTACCTCAAATGGCAATTTGGCAGAGTCCCAAGTATTCAATATTACAAAAGAGGGAGTCACACAACACAAGTCCCTCGTGTGGGAGCAGACAGGGACGAAAACATAAATAGATTCGCCAAGTTCATACTTCCTACATCTATGGCCCCAAATGAAAATATTCCTAATTTGCAGTTTACATTAGAATCTAGTTCTCCATTGATTCCACCAATTTGTTCCCAAACCACTGAATTGTTTAAATGTTTACCTTTTTCCACAATTTCATCAGCAATGGAAGTAACAAATTCTAGTATATCAGAGTGAGGAGTGACCATTATTTGTTACAAGAGCTGCTAACTGAGATTCTTTGTATGGACTTTCGAATTACTCTAATAGTAATGGCTAGGAAATTGTCAAAACATATTCAATAGTTTGGAGATAAATTTGTCCAACGATATAGTGTTCATGAATAAACAGCATAATTTAATTCAACATCTACACAAAACTTCTAGAGCTCCAGAGTATTTGAAGAACACCTCCTTAAGTGAATTCTCCTCATAATCATCTACAGAATCAAGATTATCATCACATTGAAGGCTGCCACTGCTTGGGATACTTGTCATGTCAGTAGTCACATTTAAAGTGCGGAAAAGACATAAATGTAATGAATTCGAAAGCAATATCCCCTTTGAAACTTTCTAGCCTATATCTACACAACTGAATCAGCTTTAAGGTTCACACAATATTCTGATGAATGGCACATCAACCCAATCATTCAACCAAAGCACCTCAAATCAAGTAGCTCTACCAACATAAAAGGAAAATGCCATAAACACAAACTCGCATAAAGAAAAGCTCCAACTTGAATGGCTCCAAACAAATAGAAAGGGGAAAAAAAAAGGAAAAAGGCTTTATTACCTTCCATTGCTAATCTCATTTTTCCCAATGAAGCCAAAGAAAGGACCTTGATCTGCTTCCTCAAGCTTCTTCTGTTTGAAGTATTCCTGAAGCTCCTTGGCCTTTTGCCTCTGGAACTCAAAAGTCACAAGACTCTTATCATCCCCAACAACAGCAGCAGCTGGCTTCTGTGGAGGAGGCACCGCCGTAGGCTGTGGTGGTGGCTGAGAAGAAGGTGGTATTGGCTTCAGGGGCTGAGGGACACCACCACTAGATGGGTCCCTCACAGGAGGAGCCACCGGTCTTCTGATAGGCCCTTCAGTCTGAGAGTTCCTTATAGTGGTCACAGCATAATGATGATGATAAGGCTTGGAAGAAGAAGAAGAAGAGAATCTAAGAGCGTAGGAAGAGGTTGAAGATGATGAAGATGTGCATGATGATGGGGAAGAGGAACAAGTTGGGATTTTGATGCATGGGAATGAAGATGTCACAGACATATTTTCTTGTTTTGCCTTATGATGATGATGCACAGAGTTCTTCAGATTTTATTTTATTATTTGTTTTATTTTATTTTTCTTGTTTGGATGTGTGGATGTTAACATATCTTATCAAAATTGGGTGTGTGGACAAGGTGCGTCCAAGTTGCCACTGGGGAGGTGGTTGCAGTTCAGCCAAGGTGCAAAGGTGCAAGTGCTTTAAGATAGTCGCTTTCTAAGAAAATTTACTCCCAATTTGAGAATGCATGGGCAATTAGTATTTGCAGCCATCCAAGTTTCAATACGTTACAAGATTATTACTGCTATATGACTTAAGACCAAAACATTTTATTTCAATTAAGTTCTTTTTCTCAATTATACTAGAATTAATCAGTTATTAATTTTATTTTTAAATTATTCTTTGAATTAATCATTTTGCAGTTCAATCAACCACTGATTATTTATGCTGATAATTCCCTATAAGTGATTAAGATAAATTAAATTAAATTTATTAAGTGTAACCATAGCTATTCATCATTGATCAAATTATGTCACGTGTCATCTCACTTTTCTGACCAAGGAGTCCACACATCACAAGGTTTTATATGAAAATGTCACATGAGATTATCGTTTCCGTTCATCCATATGGATGAACGTCAATATTTCCATCGGACCAAACAATCTCAGTCTCACCACAACCTCATAAGCAAGAGAAGCAATTGCAGGAAAATGAATTTTCTATATAGCTCAACATATTAACTACAACATATCCGAGTCTTACCATACGAAACGAAGCTCAAATTGCTCCAAACTAGGGCAGAGCAATGGAGCAAGACGATGAGTTTGTTACTAGGCAGCCACCAAAAGTTCACTTCCCCATCTTGACAACATTGATTCTATACAAAAATCTTACATTTGCATTACCTTTCTTCTAGATAAGACCAGAGCATAGAACTAAAATTTTGTTAATCCATATAAAAATAAGAACATTAAAGTAGCATAAAAATGATGAATCAAAGGCAAGGAATTCACACATGGCAGAATTATTATATTATACAACAAATCGATGGGGAGCAGAGGACCAAAATTTAAAGCCGCAGCAAGCAATTCTAGCCACAATCACTCAGTCAAGATGTTGCTGTGTAGAACTGAAAAATCTTTGCTCCTTTCGCCTCAAGCCGAGTGATGGATTGTGTTAGGAGTGAATGACCCTGATGAATGATCCTACCATCATAATGAAACTCCAATTTACATAATCGCACAGGAACAAGTTCTCTCATTTCCATTATCAAATTCATCATCTGATTCATCAACCTCACTGCAGTTGAACGACAAATTCCATTTTATAAAATCAATTCAAGAGGATAATAAGACAAAGAAAGAAGCATGACAAGGCGTATTGTTAGAAACTTTCATCACAAACAAGTCCAACTCATACAATAAAAGCTCTCGCAACAGAGTACGGTACCGAACAGGATATTGAAAAATATACTAACTACTGTATGGCATCATTTATGATATACTGGTTTAATATACATATAAATAGGCACGAAATAGAGATATAATCACAAAGTTTCCTACCATTACAATATGCTTAAAAGGAACTGGAGGAAAAACAAACAAATCAGTTTTTTAATTCTCTGTTATTTCATTCCGTGGCATCATTTAATTCACGTAGCCCATCTCACTTAATGAGAGAATGCTTTGATATCGGTTGTTGTTGTTGCATAGTCCTTGCAACATTGGCTTGTTTTAAGTTCCAGTCCTTACAGTTTTAATTTCTTTCACAAATTTCTATACTTTATCTCACTCTGTCAAAATTTGCTGCTGAGGTAGATAGAACACCCTTGCTCCACATTGGCTAACTTTATCAATGTCAACACCACATGCAAGAACTTAGATTTTTGCATCATTCAATTAGAATTAACTAAAGCTGTTCAGCACCAACAACCAAGATATGTTCCTTCTCAAAGTCCCTTGAATATGCCTCAGCATCACCCTCTCCAACCATTCCTTACAGCACTGATTGTTGATTGTTGATTCAGGTCACTACCTAACAAATCTATCTCCAGATAATCTCCTGCAACCACATGAACTGGACCAGGGGAACTAGTCCGCCAGGGTATCCACCATAGCTGCATTCTTGACCATACCCAGTCTACCCAAAAATGTAGTCTCCCGAATGACCACAAAGAGCCACAAACAGATGAATTATACTGAACTGTTTGTCACTGTAGAAGCATAGACTTCCCAAATCTACCCCTTGACTATCATTGCTGAATTGAAAGTAATGAGCCAAAAGATGACAAGAACAAAGAGCAAGACTTTCTTTAAGAAGAATTGAATTCAGCGAGGTCCAGAATGATAATGTGGGCAATTAGTACATGGGTGTACCACAGACAATTAATTGCATTACAAATCTAGACAGTACTATTTTCAGGGTTGTCGACAGACACCATCACCAGAGTCTCAACGACAGTGGTGCTGAAGGCAGCAAATAAGCAATGACCCTTTGCTTGGATGAGGAAAGAAAATGTAGAGAAAGAAAATGGAGAGAAAGAAAATGAAGAGAAGAGAAAACAAAAAGAAAAGTTAATTTTCTCTCTTATTGCTTGGATGAAGAGAATGAATAGAAGGAAATGTGAAATCATTTTAAATGACATTTTAATCCTTACTTCAATAGATGGGCAGAGAAATAAATATGGATAGAGTTGTCATCTTAAATAAAACACTCTTCTTCCATAATTTTCTTCTCAAATGTGGAGAAAACTTTTTTGTGGGGTCCACATCCTTTTTTTTCTTTCTTCCCTATCTTCTCTCCACATCCAAGCAAGAGAAAATGACATAATCTCTCCTTTTTCTTTCCTCTCATTTTCTTTCTCTCCAAACTCTCTTCATCCAAGCAAATGAAAGAACTTCATTCTACCTGAATATGACCAGAAGCATTCAGCCGCAAAGCTTCTATGTTTAGAAGCAATTGTTAACAATGGATTTCAAATTTTATTGCTTTATGGAGTTGTAATGAGAATTAGTGAAGAGCTCAAAAAGGAAAGTAGAGAATGAAGAAAAAATTAAGTTCTAACATGTGGTATTGACATTGAAAAAACTTAGCCGGGTGTATACATGTGGACATTCAGTCTACCGAAAATATGTGGACATTCAGTCTACCAGCGCTATCTCAGCAAATTTTTACACTGTCATAACCACTACTGACAGCATGGTCCAATCAAAATTGGAATTAAATTACATGAACTAAATTAAGGGGGAAAAGGTATAAGAAAAAGATTAAAATTTAATCAAGATATGATTACTAAGAAACTATTTACATTAAACAACAGCCATATATTGCTGAGTATTTGATATCTAGATTGTAAGAGAAAATCAATATTGATCTAAAGCAACTAAAATTACATGTGCTGATATAAACACTTTCTAGAGTACTACGGTAATGAGTAGGCCAATCATGCAAAAAGTTGCTGAGTAAGAATGTTCCGAAATTACAAAAGGATCACACACACAAACACCCAAATCCCATCTTTTACAGTCAAAAACACCACAACATTCCCAAGTCAAACCAACCATAGCCTCTACAAGACCAAACAAATATGCAAGTTGTGCAGTGAACTTTAGAGCACCTCCTCACTAAACTATATTTGACAAGTAGATTCAACGATGAATCCCATTTCTTTACCAAAAGAACTTTAGTGTATTGCTGATCACAAGATAACCAAATGATATTAGACGAGCACATAATGCTGAAGGGGAGTCTATTACTCTGTTCATATTTCCCTAACATCACAACATCAGGAATGAAAATTCTAAAGCAAGTTCCATTTTTGTGCAACTTCCAAGTTAATCTAACAACTCAAAGACGCTTACTATTACATTTCATGCCAAACCAATAGTTTACAAGATGCCTACAGATTAACCACAGGGTAAAACAACATACTTCCTAGTAGCAAGTATTAATTATCATGTAAGCATATCGAATTCGCTAGTGTCAATCACACAGAATATAAGGATTAGGAGCTCCTAATGATAAAGTCTGACAAACTAGACCTTTAAATTATTGCCATTGAGCAGAGAGAAAGATTTTTCATTATATAATAGATGAAAGAAAAAATAGAAGATTCAAATACCTGGGCTCAAATTCTCGTATTTCCACAAGCTCACTACCACAAGCATCTGTCCACTGCACTTTCCTTCTCTCTGTTTGAGCACCAGGAGCATCAATCACCTTTCCATCTGATGCTTCGTGGTCATTAGCAGCATCAACTGATTTATTAATTTGTGGCCTTTTTAAGCTACTTTTAAGTGCAACCTTTCGATTATCATTATTGTCATCTACATGAGCAGAAGGATCCTTTCCCTTGTCTGAACCCAGTGGCCCTGGTGAGACATCATTCTGTTGGGCAGGGCCGACTTTAAGAGGAGATGGAGTGTCAAGCCCTGCGGAAGTGCGACCAAAGCAAACAAAGGAGGCACACCCGCGGGAAGGGTGGTTCTTTGCGGAAGCCAGCTGGAGCTCAGAGTCAGATTCTTGGTCTACCAACTGGTACTGGTTCCACGGCGCAACTCTCATGGGTTTATCCTCGCTATTCTGACCCAAGAGAAGAAGGCTCAGGCCCTTACTATACCCTGAAGCTGAAGAAGAGAAGAACCCTCCTCCTTCTACTGCCAATAACATCAGTTCTGATCATGGGCGCACACCATAAAAATGATTTCTATTTATGGCTCCCTCCCCTCAGAAGAACCAAAATCACAGCCTTCACAACCAAAAAATAATCAGAGACCAGAATGACTTTCCATAGTTTAAAAATCATTCATTTCATATCTACTTTAGCTTCTGCAAACAACACTTACCATTGCACGTATTCCTTTCAACTATTTAAAGACAGAATATGCTCAGTTGAGGAAATTCAATGTCAATACAGTAACGAAAGCAGATCTCCCAGAGAACATACAGATTTGAAAAGCCTTAATAATTAAGACAGGGATAAAAACACAGAATTAACAACGCTTTAAGACTTCCTCAAGCTTCTGGATGCTCCAAAAAACATGGCGAATCTTTTGCATAAAAGCCAATTAGGTATAAAGGGGGCTCGAAATATTTGAGTTTTGTTTTCACATAAATTATCAAAATTGCTCAAATCATCGAAACATAATACACTTAGTGCTATATCAATGTAAACCGTCACAGATTTTTTAACGCAATTAGTAACATGCACAAGAATAAATAAATAATACCGCATACGCACACAAAAAAAAAACCACAAAATTCCCATTGACTCCACAGAAGAGGGAAAAAAAAAAATCAAATAGAAATCACTACATAAAAATAGTTAAAAAAAATAAAGATCACTAGTTCAGTGCAAACACTCCCAAAAAGCACGTTAGCAATTTCTCTCGCACAATCCAGCTTCACAAAAAGGAAAAAAATTGCAGGAAAAAACAAAAATCACCAAAACCTCTTCAGTCCATCACAAATGGAAGAGAAAGGAGAATCAGAAACGCAAGCAACAAGCACTGAACACATTGAAATCGCAATCGAAGGTAGTTTGCAGTCAATTCAATGATTCGCACGCTCTAACCGGAGAAAACAAAAGCGAGATTTCGAAGTATCGGTATTCTCTCACTTTCTCGAGAGACAAACAGAAAATTGTCAGATCGAAGAGAGAGAAGTACCAGAAGAGTGCCGGAGAATTAACGACGGAGGAAAGCGGCGCGTGGATCAACGACGAAGAGGAAGCATGTATCTGTGGTGCCACCACCTACACGAAAAACTCGGCGAGGAATTGAAATAAATAAAAAGGCAAAAGGAAAAGGAAAAAATAAAGAAAAGAAAACGGCTTCGAAGTATTTAATTTTTTTTTTTTTCTACCTCTGGTTCCAATTATTTAAAAGGAGGATAGGGATGGTGACGCACACGGCGTATGATAGCGACGTTGCCCCGTTTTTCAATGTGGCCAAATGGCATGCTGTTTTTTTAATATAATTTTTTTTTTCTAAAAAAAAGGGTCTTTAGTTTGTATACACTTCCATAAAATCATGAAATCTTAGGTTGCAGTTGTTACTAAATTTATGTTAATGGATAGAGATAGGAAAAAATTTTGTTTTCCAAACCTCAATTCTTTCCATTTTAGTGAGGTCAAAAGACACGAGAAATATTTTATCTTTGTGTTTTTGTTCTTTTATTTTATTTTTAATATCAAAGACAATCTTAATGATTTTAATATCTTATTAGTGTTACACTGAATTAGATGTGAATTTTTTGTTTAATGGAAAATAAATGTGAATTTAATTAAAAGACCTTTTTTAATTTAGAGTACCATGTCATACAATGGTGTGAAATTAAATTTATAAAATGATTTAGGATTTCTCACATGACACATAAGAAAGGTGATTGATTTTTTTATTAATTAACTCAAAAGTCTCACATGTAAAAACACGTAATTAAATAATTACATTAATCTCTTTTCTTAACCAAATATAGTGAAAACTCTTTTATATTATCCTACATCAAAATTAATCTCTTGATAATTGATATACCAAAATTAAATTTACCAAAAAGAATCTTGCAAGAAAAATATAGAGATATATAATCTAATCAAAGTAAAATACAAATAGGTATTCGTCACCGCGAACATGAAAGAGCTAAGATTTGTTTTATAGGTGGGTGAACAGTGAAGGAGGAATCGGTGTTGTTTGCCTGCTGATGGCTCCTTTCTTGAGGCATTATTATGAACTCAAAAAGAAAATATCTTAAATAGTTAAACGAATAATTTGAGACTTGGGTAATAAAGAAATTAATTTTAATATGTTGTTAGAATAAAAAAAATTATATTGTCATTCGCATATATTATCAAATGTGAATTTTTGTGGTAATAAATATGATAGTTAAATATTTTTGTTGATATGATTATTTATTTTTTAATATTAAAATTGTGCAAAATATTTTCCTCACAATTTTAGGATAAATATTAAATATTATTCTTATTGTAACAAATACATTTTCCAAAATTTAATTTGTTTTTTTTATTTTTATGAAAAATTAAGATACTTATCACTTTGATAATTGAAATATGTGATAACATATGATTGAAATATTCTTAAAGTATTATAGTATAAATGAGTTTTATATTATTATCATTAAATCAAAATTAAACTCTAAGGATATTTTCGTAGAATTCTTCACATATAGGTGTATAAAAATTAAACATATAGGAGTACATGAATTTGTTTTATGTGGTGTGCGAAAATTCTACAAGAGAGACCCAATGGTGATTGCACGAATTTCTAAGTCATTGTGCTTTTTGGGTGATGAATCTTTGGATGAAGATAAGAGGTAAACTAATATGTTCGACATGATGAAACAACAAATTCAACTCAGTTGAAGAAAGATATAATATCCCTTAATTATTTGGATAGGTCAATACTCTGTTTACTAAGTTGAAAATTTAATGGGAAAATTTAATGGGTATTGAATATGCAAAGTGTCTTCTAAAGAAGCTTGTAGAAATCATTATTCTTCTATCCAGATGTGCTTGCTGGTACCTGGAATAAAAGGGGCAAATACGGAATCACCGGCACGGTAAGAAATTTGGTCTAACATCATTTTTTTTTAATTACACTTAAAAGCATATTTTTTGGTATAAAAAATTATTTTATTATCAAATATTACGCTTCATACTTTAAGGTCACTTTTAATTAGACAACCCATCAATAAAATATAATATTAACTTTATAATACATTATAAAATATGTTATATTTTTAATAAATGTTGCTTTTTATTTAAGGTTACATTTTGAAACTAATATATTACTTTTGTGGTGTGATCTAATTGAGGATAACTTTAAGTATTGCTTCATCTATCCCAAATTATATTTCGTTTTAGCTAAATACACATATATTAAGAAACTTAAAATTAAAAATAGTTTAAGGAATAACTTTATCAAATTATCATTATTTAAGTATTTTATGATGAAAAGAGAGATAAGGAGTATTAAAATATTACTATTTTCAAGACTTCAATAAATTAGAAATATGCTTGAAAATGTTGTAATAAATTTTACCTAAAAAATGTGAGAATGACAAATAATTTAAAATAAAAATTTGGCAAAAGTGACATAATTTGAGACAAATAGAGTATAAAGTATAACTTTTGATCAATAACAATATTGCATTTTATATCTAAAGACACACTTTTTAAGTATAGTTACTATCAAAGTGTGGTTTTATATCAAATTTTTATAAAGAAGCATAGCATTAGGTCAAATTTCTGGTAGGGAGTGAAATTAAAACAACTTAACCGACCAATGAAAATCATTTGTAGATATCATATTCCAAAAAAATATCATTATTCTTCTATCTACTAACTAATATAGAAGGTCATTTTTGTAATAACAATACGTAAACACATTTGCTATCACTTATGTGGCAATTTTAATTCGTAGAAATAAATACTAACCCATTAAATTAAAAACAAAAATTTGCATTGGTGAGGTGTAATTATATCTCACATGGCACATGGGATCACATTGCCATTCATCTTCTTCGTAACCTTTCTATGATCATCACCTAGCTAGTTGCAGCACATTGCAACCAACACAACAATTTATAAATTGCGTTCCGTTAATTTGGACCCTCACGGCAAAAGTTGCCCTCTGAAAAAGCACATACACAAGTGGCATTTTATAGAAAGCAATGGTAGGAGCTGCTAATATTTTACCTCAATGAGAGAACATTTCTAGTTCTAATATACGTTATATTCTCTAAATCAATCCATTTATAGTGGCACTTATTTCAAGCTAGCTATGATTCTTATGGAAACAGCAGTGTATGAAGAAGGAATATATTCTGAAAAGCAAAGGTCCAAAATTGGCACTCTGAGATGGAAAAGCAAGGGGTCCAAATTTGGCACTGTGAAACTATAATTTGTGACGTTGTATAGAAAAATATTATACCATCACACAAATTAATCTGCAAATCATTCTACACACTTAAAAAAAAATAAAAAATCTCATTTAAATAGTAGGCAAACTCATCCTCTTCTTTAAGAATTTTAAGTTTGAGATTCAAAAAGAAAAAAAGATCTACATTAAGACAACCACAATGTCCCAAATTATATTAATTGAGTCTATTAATAATAGAGTTTGAATAACTTAAAAAAAAATCTTAACAAATACTAGTAAATAAAAATTATTTTAAGGACTCCTAACATTATTCGGTTGGAATTAAAAGACTTAATTTGACCTCGTGAAGAGCATCCTCATATAAGTTTGAGCACACATGGGATGGGAGGGAGATATTTCATCACACGAGGAGATCTAAGCAGAATTCGTTGCCAATTTACATGCTAAATAACACGCCCCACGAAAAGTTATTACCTTCTGCATTCCTCTTCTATTCTTTCTGTTAGTATCAAATAGCTGACCATCTTTTTATTTAATATTTTTATAAATAATTCATTTTTTAAATATAAATAATATTAATTATCTTTTTTTTTTCTTAGCATAACTTTATTTAATCAAACTTAATGGTGAATTTTATTATCAAAAGCTCAAATATAATTATGTAAGTATCGCCCACAAACTCTTAACCAACATTTCTTGATTAAGAGCTTGGGTACTTTTTGTAATTTGAGATTGAGTTTGTGTGATGACCTACTTCTCCAATTGCTTTTAAAGAAGGGTTTGTAAGATCTTAGAAAGGTGCAAAAGTGATTGCCCTTAAGATTGTTTGTTCTCCCTGTGAATAGAAGCCTTTAGTAGTGTTACAGTTGTTAATTCTTTGAGACTTATAAGGTTCCACTCTTTGTGAGGACCTTTGCTCAGTTTAAAGTGTTGAGTTGTAAGGAAGTAATATCTCCACATAGGGTAAGTTCCTTAGTCTTATAGGGCTACTTTGGGGCAATGGGCATCAACATCATCGCTACAACGATGTCAAGTCGCTATAGCAATGAAGATTGATACAACGGTCCTAGACTACTATAGCGGTGCCGGTTCGCCACAACAATCTCAGTTCGTTGTGGCGATGCCATGCAGTGTTAATTTTCTCTACGTTGAGAGTTTCTCATGGTTAGGTGTTTGTTGCCCAATCTAGGTGTCAACACTATACTCTAGGAGTTTTTAGGGTCGGCGTCCTGCAGTCTCTAGCCGTTCTAGGTGAGTAGAGGTCCCGGTGCACCGAACAGTTTATGCCATGCAATGTCGTTCAATCGAGTCAGTTGTGCTTTTGTGTTTTATGATAGTATGTATGATTATTATGCATGTGTTAGTATGCATAGGTAGATAGTAGATAATATCTTTTGATACTATATGTTTAAGGATGTATACCTATTAGCTTAGAGACCAGATTATCCATAATTGGTAGTAATGTATGCTATAAAGACGTAACTTATAGTTAAGTAATAGACATGTCATAGATTAGATCACTAAATATGATTAAAAGAAAGCATCATCAGTATCACATGTGACTTCTAGGGTAGCAGATTTATGTTTACACATTGGCTAGACTTATTGTAAAAGATTATAGCCCTGACACTAGTTCAACATATTCAATAAGTCCTTTCCTCGTATTTAGTGTATCCTCAGACCTAGTTATCCAATATAGTTCTAGTAGTTAGACAACGACTTAAAACAATTGGTCAACGTGGTTACATCAACATAGTTGGTAGTTGCTAGAATAATAGAACAATTATAGTATAGTAGTTAACAATTTAGAACAGATAGCCAGTTTAGCAATAGCAGACACAAAATAGTTAATCAAGGCAGTACACTACAAGAAAATAGCTCATTATAGTCGGTGTTACCGTCAGAAAATTACACAATTACCGTCAGCTTTTGATGTTACCGTCAGAGTTATTGTCAGACATTTGGCCGATGGTAAAGTGCTTGATGCTAATCAATTTACCGTCAGACAACGACTATCGACGGTAATTACTGGCGGAATAAACTAACGAAAACCGGTTCACATCTGATTACATTTGAATCGGTTTACCACCGGTCAGGACCGACAGTAAATATATTAATATTTTATTCATTTACCGTCAGTTAATGTCGACGATAAAGATAATAATATTTTATTCCTTTACGGTAGGCCATTACCAACGGTAAAGATATTACTATTTTATTTCTTTATTGTCGGCCTGGGCCAACGGTAGAGATATTAATATTTTATTCCTTTATCTTCGGCAATGGCCAACGGTAAAGATATTAATATTTTATTGTCTTACCGTCGGCTATGTGCCGACAGTAAAGATATTAATATTTAATTCCCTTACAGTCGCCTTTTAGTTGTCGCAAATATTGTACCTTACCGTCGGTATAATGATATGAATTTTTACCCAGTTACCATTGGACAGTCACCGACGATAATAATTAAATATTAAAAAAACAAAATTTTAATTAAAATTTTATTATTTATTTACATAATAAATTATGGCATTATATTAATAAATATGTAATTTATAAATATATATATATATATAGAAATTTATATTTAATAACTAATTAAATATTTATTTAATTAATGCTAAAATATTAAATAAAAATTAAGCAATTAAATTATATAAGATAATAATAGTAATAACAAAATAAATTTAATATTTAAAATTTTTAAATAATTACAAATCGTAGCTAGTCTGACGATGAAAGGTAAACATTATCATTGTCATTTTCAAAATTTAGCTGGTCGTCAAAATCTTCTTCTTTGTCTTCTTCTTCTTCTTCCCCATCATTGTCGACATCATTAGTTGAATGTTGATAGAGGTTAGAAAGTTGAAGTATTTCTGGTTCATTGTTTGTAGCTAACAATGTCTTCGTATTTGTTGTCTGAACAACTATTGTTGCAGGGATTAGGTTCGGCACTTGATACGGTTGATCATATGATGATTGCTCCGCTAATTGCATGTTATCCAACTCAATTTGGCCACTTGGTTTGCTATTGATCACAACTTTCCAGCTTGATTGAGTAGCTCCTGGATAGCTAGCGTAATAAACTTGTTTGATTCTTTTAGCAACGATGAATGGATCATACTGCATATACCGTCTTGCAGGATTAATCTCAGTAACATTGTAATCTGGATGAGTTCATGTTCCCTTTGGCCCTTTGGGGAAGGATCGTATCAATCACAGCAGAAAAGTACAACGCGATTAGATCAGCCATCGTGTGCATATTCTAATACAAGAATTTTTTTGAGCACTCCATACCAATCATTGTTTGTTTCATCATTATTAGAATTTTCACCCTTGACACAAACACCACAATTGTCTGTCTTTTGAGTAGCTGCCCATTTAGATGTGTGAAACTTGTATCCATTAACAAAATAAATGGGCCAACTAATCGTTTTGTTCGTCGGTCCCCATGTCAAACTCATCAAGTTACTATCGTTACTAGAATAATTTTGCACCTAAAAAAAATAATTTTAAAAGTACATTAAAATTAATTGATTATGATATAAAGTCTTATCTTCGGTTAAAGTATATAATATAAAGAAGTTAAACACATACATAATTTGCAAACCACGACAGAAACATTTGATCGGAGCATTGATCACCAAATTCTCGTTGAAACATCATAAAAACATGCATCAATGGTAACAAACAATTTAGTAAATTGTATGTTAATGAAATAAAGTGTATTAAAATGGTCGATTGAACTTAATCATAGTACAGAAGTACTTCTTCGCAGCTGAGCAAAACAACTAAGCGAACTACTTCCTTTTCTTGTGCACTCAACTAGTAATCTTTTCCCCTTCCAATCGCACAATCAGATTGATTGAATATAGAAAAGATCAATTGATTAGGCATTCCACCACCATCGTCATTTCATCCCACCGTAGTTCTATTGCAATTCACATTATCACTAAAGTAGTACGAACAAAAGAAGGAAGTTTCTTTTCGTTGAAAATGCCTAGCATATCGACCCCTCAACTAGAGCTCTATTGTTAACTATTCTCTTGAAGACTCCCATGCATCTTTCAAATGGATACATCCACCTATACTGAACCAGACCACACATTCGAGCTTCGTAAGGAAAGTGTACAGACAAATGTTTTATTACATCAAAAAAAGCTGGAGGAAACAATCTTTCAAGTGAACACAGGATAATCAGAGTGTTGCATTCCAAGAGTAAGAGTCTTCAACATTAACTATAGAAGAGCACAAGGTCTTGAAAAAGTGACGTAGTTCACTTAACGGCTTCAACACGTTCTTTGATAGTTCTTTGAATGCAATTGGCAATAAACATTGCATAACACATGACAGTCATGACTTTTCATTCCAACTAATTTTCCTTGGACGATATTTACAGATCAAGCCAAGTTAGATGCATAATCGTCAAGCAATTTAAGAGTTTGCAACCAACAAAGAACACTTTGAACTTGTTGCTTTAGAAATCCCTTGTAAATTAAACTCAAGGCGTCTACAAACCTCTTTCAAGTCCAGCCTAGCCTTCTCGTTGTCGTTGGTTTGATCAATATTCATGACAATATGCATTATATTATCAAAAATATTCTTTTCAATATGCATAACATCAAGAAAATGACGAACCAAGTTATCTTCAAATACGGCAAATCCCAGAATATGCTCTTTTTCGTCCAGTTATGTTGTTCCCCATAACTTGGAAGCCTAACATTTCCACTCTCAATAATCTTCGAAAATCATCTAACCCTCCTCCAAATGTCACGGCCAGTTATTCTCTGCGGAGGCTCTTCATTTTCAATTCTGTTTTTCTAAAACCCATACCTATTGTTCCTGAACATGTGATCCGCTGGCAAGAATCTCCTATGACAATCAAACCAAGATTGTTTTCCTCCATGCGTTAGCCAGATTGTTTTGGTGTCTTCCATACATATTGGACATGCCAACATTCCCACTGTCATCTATCCAAACAACATACTATAAGCAGGAAGATCGTTAATAGTTCACATCAAAGATGCCCTCAACATAAAATTTTGCTTCATTGGCACGTCGTACACAAACACACCTAGACTCCACAACATGTTCAGTTCATCTATCAATGGTTGAAGAAAAACATCAATTTTAGCTTTTGGGTTGCTCGACCCAGGGATCACGCAAGATAAGAATAGATAAGGATCTTTCATGCATACTTCAGGAAACAAACTATACGGTGTAACGATAACAAGCCAACATGAGTACGATTTGCTGAATTGATTGTTAGGAGCAAACCCATCCGAACAAAGACTTAATCTGACATGCTTCTCAGTCGGGATAAACTCAGTCGAAGTGTTGTCATCCTTCTCCATGAGACGGGTGAGTCATGCGACCATCATTTCTCTTATTCTGAAAATGCCATCTAATGTGCAGTATTGAACTCATCGAGGCAAACAATCTTTTCAGTCTTGGAATTAACGGCAAATAATGTATTCTTTTATAAGGAACATTCTTATATCTCCCTGGACCAACTCTCTTAGGTTTAAACCTAGCAGTGCCACAAAATTTGCATTTAGTTAAGGTTGCATCATCCATATAGTACAACATACAACCCGTTCGACAACAATCAATCTTTATGGACTGCAAGTCAAGTTTAAAGAAAAAAATTTTGGCTTGATAAAAGTTTGTCGGTATGTCATTATTCGACGGTGTTAGTTCTTTGATGAACGAAAGTCACTGATCAAATGATCTCTCAGATTAATTAGCCTCTGACTTCATAGTTAACATCCTAACTGTCACAGATAATTTTGAATGGACAGATCCTTCCCATACCGGAGTATTTGCTTCTTCTAATAAACTATAAAAGTTTTTAGCATCCGTATTAGGTTCTTCATCAAGCATATTACCATCAAAGGCATCATTAACCATTTCTGCAAATCTATCATTATTATTAAATTGAAAATTTTCTGTTTCATCATCTTGTTCAATATGTGTGTAACTTGTACTTACCCCTTCGTAATGCAACCTACAGAACTCATTGACATCATTAACATCCACCTCTCCTTGTTCGGCCCATATCTAGTAATATGGCTCAAACTCATTCTTATATAGATGCATTCTAACCATTTCAACATCCAATATTCTACAGCACTTGCACAAAGAACATGAACATCTAATGTTTTGCTCTGCCATATACTGATGAATAGTTGTAACGGTCTGACAAAAGTAGTCGACGCCCTCAAAAAATTTCAGCTTTATCACTCATCGGTTCCCGTAGTATCTATCGTACATCCAAAATCTATTTGACAGAATCATTTTTTCCACAAATCCTACATGCATGTTACATAATTAATGGACATGAACTTAATGATTTTAATTGCTTTAATCTTCTTATTATACATTAATTCCACACAATATTTGCTAAATCGTTCTAAAACATAGACCCTCCAATCTTAGCAAACAACATATAACCATCGTTGTCAGTACATCAATTCAAACAATGTCGGAAAGAAACGCTAGGTGTTCCTTCCACCAGTCCAGCCATACAACCCCAATCCTACAACTCTAACTTAATAAATTAAGTCTCTATCCTAGCAATAATTAAGTTAAAGACATATCTAATTGTTGTTGCAAACTTTGATAATTGTTTGAGCAATGTCCTCGTTCAATTTCCTTTACTCTTCAATCTCGCAATTAATCGGGTACCTGCTTCTTTCCTTTGTCGGCCATTAGTTCTAACTATACAAAATTAAAAATTTCAAGTTAGCACAATTAACTTAAATTAAATTATTATAATAATTTAATATAAATATAAAATTTAAATCTAATTAATTCTTTAAATTTAAACTAAATTATTATTTAAAACTATAATTTTTAAATTCTAACAAAAAATAATACTAATACAAAATTAATCAATTTAATTTAATAAAAACCTAGCATAATAAAATAACTAATCAACTTAATATAAAAATACACTAACCTATAATAACTAACACAAATTTCTAATACTTAATTTAATGTAATTAATGAAATTAAAATCTAACATAACAATATGACTAACCTATCGTAATCAACTAACCTAATATCAATTAACATCAACCCAACAATTAACTTAAATTAAACTATTATATTAATTTAATATAAATATAAACTTTAAATCTAATTAATTCTTTAAATTTAAACTAAACTATTATTTAAAACTATAATTTCTAAATTCTAACAAAACTAAACTTTAATTAATTCTAATTTCTAAATTAACTTAAACTAAACTATTATTTAACATCAACCTAACAATTACTAACCTAATATCAACTAACATCAACTAACCTAGCTAAACTAACTTATTCTTATTTTTTCGACCTAATCAACCTAACAATTGCTAACAATCAACTTAACAAATTTTTTTTCATAATCAACATACTTAACATATAATAACAATATTAAAAATAAAATATATATATATATACACACACACATACACAATTGTGTGCTCTTACCTCAAATGCAGAGTGACAACACTGGGAATGACGGTGGCGCGACGAGAGAGTGTGAGAGAGTTTGTTTCTTCTTTGGGAGAGTTTGATAGAAAGAAATGGTGGGGGCTGCCGCAGGGGGAGTTTTTAAAGCAACAGCTTTTCAGATTACCATCAGACTTATCCGACAGTAACTAGATATTTATTGCTAGTGATTTGAAAGTGGGGAAGATGTGTCAGTTATTATTCTGAGGCGGTTACTGTCAGACATGTCTGATGGTAACAAGACTTTAATGATTAACGTTATAACTGAGGGGGATAACGTAGTGGTGGTTGGTGTTACAGTCGGAAAGCTCCGACGGTAACACATGCAATTATTGCACAGAGCCACGAACGTGGGAAGACGTGCTCTAAGGTGGTTACTGTCGGACATAGCTGACGGTAACAGTCAAACGTTGGGCTTTTCCTATCACCTTACTGTCGGCTATCTTCGACGATAAACACCCATATTTATTGCATGGTGCTTCGAACGTTCCAACCGAACAGGTGCATATTCAGAGGAGATTACCATCGGATAAAACTGATGGTAACCTATGTGACTATTTCGCTCGTGGTGAAGACGTGGCAGTTTATATTGGTGGAATTTACCATCGGCTTTGTTCGACTATAATTTTTTTTTTTTTGTTTTTTTAACAAACCTCACATTTTTACTATTGGTATAGACTGACTGTAAGTTTTTTGCGCCCTTTCCCGTGAACATTTATCGTTGCTCTTAACGTCGGCTCGCGTGCCCGACGATAACCTAACGCCTCTACCCCGGTTCTTTATAAGCGAATCGGTTACCATCAGAGGTATTTTCGTTATCTAACAATAATACCGTCGGTCTCTGGTCCGACGGTAATGACTGGATGATAATAGGTTACTTTCTTGTAGTGGTATTAGTGGCGCAGTTAGTAGTTGCCGAGCAATTGATCCATATGGTATAAAGTCCAATTGACAGGGGGTTTTATTACCCCATTTTATTTTTTTTATAATTGAAGATTGCAGCCTAAAATGTGCAGTTTGGATATCTAATTGTTATGTTTTATACATTATCCTCTTTTGTGAGAAATCAAGAAAAATACAATTTAAGGCACCATTTTTTTTTATCTTAGGCATCAATTTACAGATTTTTTTATTCTTTTTAGTTTTTTATTTTAATTGCAGAAAAATAAATAGTTAGTAAGATTAATGAAGATTTAAAGGAGATTAAATAAGATTTATTGAAAAAGAGATTTGAAAAGAATATTTTGATCATAAAATACATATTTAAAGTCAAATCCAAAAAGATTTGGACAAAGATTTTGTTGAGGATGTTTTAACGCTGAATTTGTCACGGATTTTGCATAATGATGGAGGTTGAATCTTAATTTGGCTTCAGCTACAAAGTTACAGGGCTATCTCTTAGCTTTAATTGAAGACTTGAATCTTAGCTTTAATTGAAGACTTGAATCACCTCAATTCAATATTTATAGCCAAAGTTATTGCCATTTTACCAACAACGACATTAGAAGTGCGAGATTTTTACTCACTTTTGGTCCATTTTTTGTAATTAAATAGACATCTTTTCACAATCACAACTCGATACTTAGCCTCCACATTTTTATTTTTTGCACTTTTTTCTTTTTTATTTTATGCATTTTAGTATTACGTTAGTAGTGCATAGTTATAGTTTTTTAAGGATTGTTGGAGCGCTCGCATTAACAACGCAAACTCTTAATTGTTCGTGGAGTTCTTCCATTTATTTTATTCAAGTTCTGTTTATTTTAATTCTCTATTATTTTCTACTCTCTTCTTCTCTCTATTTTATGTGTTTGAATCCTCCGTCCATGGAGGAGTAATTTTTCAATACCTTGTATGCTGTAATTCTAGGATTAGGATTAATTTGAGGTTCTTGTACTTATTAATGATTCATAATTCTTCCTCCTTCTTCTCTGATTGATAACATAGTGATTGCATGCTATTGGTTAGGTTTAATTCTAAATTAATGAATATTGACGATTGTAGGATTTATAGAATTAGGATTTGCTAGGATTGATAATTTCAATTGATTAATTAAGATTGTCCAAGCTGGTAAGAGAAATTGGGAAATTAATCAGATTTTATTAAGTTATGCAATTGGGTATAAAATTAGTATAAGTATTTGAGACCGAGATCTTGGTTGTTAATTCTTGTACTAATTAATGTTTAGGAGAAAGCGATTGTGATCTCTTAGGTGAATTGCGCGTTAGTTGGATATCTGTGGCTAATAATCAAAAACCCCTTTTATGAACATTATTTTGTGGAACCAATGATAATTGATCATTGGTCTAGGAAGAATTGTATGCATGGTATTGCTTTTATTTTGTGTATTTTAGTTTATTTTATTTGTAAACACCATTAAACCCTCAATTTTATTTTATCCAAATATAATAGAATCAAATTGTTTGTACTTCCTCGTGAGACGACCTAAGTTAGCTCCCTTTGCTATATTTTTGAGGTTTATTTAATTTATAAGTTATTATTTGATTTTGCACTAGAATTGCAACATTTTAGTGTGTGTCACCAGTGAATCGCGACTAAATAGTTAGTCAGTGTCGTCACAACCAATAGCCATTAGTTATTTAGTGGTTGATCAACATAGTTTTAGTACTTCAGCCACCAATTTTTGGCATTTATCCAAACATAGACTTAGTAAACAACCAATAGTCACAGGACAGTCAACCAATACAGCTACATTGGTTCCAACGATAGCCCATGACAATTAGCTAGTGCGTCATAGTTTAGTCAGTGGTTATAGAGCAGTTGGTCAAGTTAATGGTAACACTTTAGTTGGTAGTTACCTGAGTAGTCAGGTAGTACAATCATAGCGTGGTAGCCAGCCAGCATAAAGTTAATCGTGTTGTCAGTAGAGACCATACCAGTCAGTCAGTATTGTCATTAGAGGTGGTTAGTACCCTTCAAACCAATTAGTCAGTGATGTTAAGGTAAGACTGTCGTGTGAACTTAGACTCATTAGTTGAGTGGTAGTTGAAACAATCCAGTGTCATAGATTAGATAGTTAGCAAATGCCAAGTTAGGAAGTCGTAGTTGATAAGTAAGGTTTTTTACTGTCATCGGTCCTCCACCATTTACCAGTAAGTCATTAAGGTTTAGATAACCTATCGATGTTCATAGTTAGAATGCTTGGAGCCCCAATAGTTAGTTAATCTAGTTAGTGTTCAACATGCCTTACCAGAACCCAAGAAGACAATATGGTATAGTAGAAAAAATAGTTCCTCAGTTAACTCAATAGTTCAGATAGCTCAGTAGTTCAGATAACTCAGATAGCTTAGATAGCATAACAACTAAGCTAAACTCAGACAACTCAAATAGCTTAGATAACATAATAACTCAGCTAAACGCAGATAACTCAGATAATATATTTGATACATGGAATCAATAGTTACATACTAGGATTATGTTCAGACATATATGACTCAGTTGATAGCATGTTATGTATTGTTTAATAGTTGCACTTGCTTGTTTGTGATTGTCTTATGGGCACAAGTTAAGCGTACTTGGTAAGGCTCAACCTTGGTAGCAGGTTTAGCATACCCATTAGTCTATTTCAGTTTATGGGTTTAGCGTACCCAATCTTGCACCTATGGGTTTGGCATGCCTACAAATCCAGATCATTCATACGGGTTTAGCATACCTAATTATCCAATGTTGTCACAGGAGTTTAGCAGGCCTAATCCAACCACACAAGTTTAGCATACCCACAGATTCAGTTGGCCATAAGGGTTTAGCGTATCTATGAGTCTTTCTTAACCAAGGTTGGGAATCAAGCTCTCCTCGACCCCTCGTATGGAGGTGGAAAAATTCAGATATTCCATTGTGTGTTTTATTCATTCTATTTTTATTGGTGCTTTATATATTATCAGTTATTGACTTGCATTGATTATTGACTAACATGATTATCTATGTAGTGATATATGTTATGTGGTATGATCTTGATACCCATTCACTAAGTGATGAACTCACCCATCATATATTTGTTTAAGTTCAAGATAATGACCATGGTGTTGATCTTCTAACTCAGTAGCAGCACCAGTCTCTGAGTTAGTGGTGAGCCCCACCTCGTAATGGAGTGTTCAATGTTTTTACTTTTACTTTAGTGGTCGCTCTAGTAGGGTCATAGGTAGGATCTTCAGATGTCACACCTAGATAGACTTAGTAGTTTACAATTGTTTTAGTTATGCATCTGAGTTAAATAGTTATTTCCACGGTAACATCTCACATTTTCAATTTTAATTAAAATTAGTTTTAAAATACAATTTAAACTATTTACATTTCTATGCATATATTTCAACGCATTTAGAAGACTTTCACAAAGGAGCTAGCTCTTGCAAGCCGGTAACTATTTTTGGGTTGTTACAATTTGTGATTAGTTATTGAATTTTTATAATGTGTTTTCTTAATTTGAATTGCATTGTGTTCCTAGTAATTTATAATAGATTACAATCATTAGTAGTGTTGTGCATGATTTATTTTCAGATTTTTATTTTTTATTTTTTATTTTTTATATTTTTGCATTTACCGCTGCAAACATCCATGGAAATTCGAATCTCCGCATGTTCGAAGAATGAGGACCTATGACGAGAATTATAAGGATGAGAACATGGACGCGCAACGGGAAAATTTCTAAACGGGGATAGGGGGCAAGGGGCATACCCTTACCTCCATGGATACCGACCCATTGTCATTTCTCATTATCTCCAAATAATTTTAAAAGTTACCTTTTAACACACATTTAATCATAATAAACTAAATAATTAAGGGTAAATTACTCAATTATTTTTTATTGTTTTTGAAATTTAATATTTTAATTTAAGGGAGGATAGTATACAAATGTTAAATAAATTAAGGGAGAAGAACGTCAACTTGTAATCAATATTAGAAGATACATGTAATATTAATAGGTCTTATAATGTAATTTACCCTTTAATAATAAGAGTCAAAACTAAGTCGTAGATGAAGTATATATTTATATAGAAGAAAAAAAATGAAATCTCAGTGTAAGCAAACGTGAGAAATGCATTGTTATTAAGTTCGATTTGGTGACTGGTAGGCATGATTAGTACTAGTGGAGATGTGGGGTTATATGCTCATGCTACTATATATTCCACATTGCTATTATATACTTGAGCACCCTCTCCCACATTTAGCCAATGTGTACCATCTCATATCTCATACTGTAAGATATTGACTTCCCAATTGTGATATATATCATATATATTCCTTCGTCTTTATCTTTAGGATCAAGGCTAGCGATCATGCATGTGACTTTACTCGCATGCCACATTATTATATGCTTTTGTCATCAAATGGCAACTTGATGAGATGGTTGTGTGAATGTATATATGTAGGTATAAACTTGAATTGATCATATTAGGTACAAGTTATGTGTGGCAATTAACTTTAGTTAAGCACTATATAACTCAGTTTGGGGGAAAATTCTAGAGTATAGAATTAATCACTCACAAATATAATAAGAATTTAATTTTTATATATTAACAGTAAATTTTTTTTTATATTATCAACTAATCAAATTTTATTATAACATTAGTGTAAATAGTTGATTTTTTCTCTCACTCTTTAAAAAATCATGTATATTAAAAGTTTTGATTAGATGATCAACAAATAAAAATTAAACTCATGCAACATTACCCTCACCCGTCTTAAACAATTAAGGTCTTAATGTTGGTGTGTTCTACTACTATTCATATGATTAACTATTAGTTTTTAATTTGGCATGAATTAATTTATGATAATTTCTTACATGTTCCATGGGGTGAATATTCTTCTTACTAAATTTTTTAATTTTTGATAATTTTTAAAATTAAATTCGATAAAATTATTAATATATTAGTTATTTTCACACCTATATATATATTCTACGTACGGACAAAAGTTATGGTCCTCTGTATAAAAACATATATAGGTCCATGTATATGGTAATTGACAGCACTTTACAACATAAATTGCGTGTTCTCGTCCAACAACATTTGCTCTATAATTGCCTCGCAGGGCTACGGGGAGGAATGTCTAGAAAAAATGGATATGTTCATGATGAAAATAAATTAATGTGAAGTGAAATTATAATACACTGTGATGTAAAAATGCATTTGTTGTATTAAATTTAAAGCTGATGAGATGATTACTGTAACTTTAAAATAGGACCCATTCTCTTGTGAGAAATTGAAATAGTATCTCATCCATGAGAATGGGGTTGCACCAATAATAATGCGACATGTGGCAATTTGAAAAAATAAAATAAAATTGAGTGAAATGTGATGATGTGGGGAATGATTAAGAGTTAGTTAAAATTAATAATTGTTATAAATATATCAATTATAAAACATAATTTTATTTTATTAAAAAATGGATAGGGTTAAGTAAATGGGATCATGGTTAACAATGTTCATCAATGGCGGAAGGGCGAAATCCGGCTGCTCGTCCACCGGCTGCTCGTCCATGATTGTGTCACCTTCTTGACGGCGACGGAGTTGTGTGACGGCAGCATCGTTCACGGAAATGACGTCGTTGGTGGCGGAGTCCTTTCCGACAAGCATCTTGACGGCGGCGTTGTTGGTGACGAAGAATGTAGTGCACTGAATCGATGGTTGCGCTGAAACGACAGAGGAAGACAAAGATGAGTTTTGTTACAGAGAGGGTTGGAACATTCTCGAAACCCTTTATAGTTATGTACTCACGCGAATAACATCCACCAACCATGTAGTTCTACATATCAATGCGTTTAATTTAGTCGCGCGACTTTGTATTCAGATACGAAATGTCCACCTTCACTCACAACCAAACAATTGGTGGCTGAGGCAAGTGGTCGCGGCTGAGGAAATAAACCCTAATTGCAATGGAAGTGGTTTTTAATTTTTAATAACAAATTTTTTATTTACAAAAATTGGGAATCTAATTAAGTGTAACAGATTTTATAATTACAGTAATTAAATCCCTTAACTCCTACGCATCCGCAAACTCCCATTAAATCCTTTTAAAACCACCCTCCCCCCCCCCCCCCTCTTGCCACGTGTTGCAATTTTACTGGACAATGCAAAATTCTCATCCATGAAAAGCTTTTCAGTTTCCCACCATAGGATAACCCTAAAATAAGGTATAGAATATGATGTTAATAAGTTTAACAAATCTCATGGATGATATTGATCTACAATATTTAGCTGCTTCATTTGGCAAGTGTGGTCCTACTTGAACTCTACATATAAAATCCTCATATGCATAATTACATAACGCTTTAATATTTGTCTACTTTTGATACGTGGGAGAAAAATACTATTGGAAAAGGTTTGCAGCTATGATTACAGAAACTTCACGAAAGTGGCTTTGTTTGTTTATCTCTTATTCAGAAATTCATGTGTCTTCCTTCATTCTTCAGAAATGGTTTATTTTCCTAGCGAGAGTGCTCCAAAATATCCCTCTAAAGAATAAAGTTGAAAATTATATTAACACTTTTTTAATTTTAATACATTGATTGTATCTATTTTTATGAGTATTGGGTTAGTGCTCCTTTCATCTATTAGTACTACTAAATGTTATTTTTTTTTTATTTTTCAATACATCTTTGATACTGAGGTTAACATTTTCAGGGATGAGTCTTTGCTGTGTCTTGTTAATTTCTGTTTGATTATTGAAGATAGTAATGGATCAATTCAACGTGAGACATGAAAGTTCCAATGTGAAGTCCCTTTAATGATTGCGTGGGAGCATAATTGAAGCCAACCCCGTTGCATAAATGATTGATTGGTCAAAAAGCTAACACGATGCCTGTCTCTCTTTTATTTTCTACCCCTTCCTTTACGTAATATTACTCTATTTTTATTTTTTTTTAAATTTAATTCACAATTTAACATATAAATACATACATTAAATTATGAATAAAATTAAAAATGTAAAATGAATTAACGTTATGAAAGAAATAAAAAGGAAGTAGTAATCTACTCGCTTAATTTTAATTGGGATAATTAGCGGATTATAAAACTGAAACCCTCATTAAAATTTTCAAGAATTAATTGAACGCCTAACACGCAAATTTAAAAAAAATATAATATTCTCTTTCATTTTTTTTATTTGTCCAACTTTCTATTTTAGCATTTTCACAAATGCTTATTCATTATCTCAATTTATATCACATTAATTATACATTTTTTTACTATACTTATATTAAATAAACACTCTCTCTCATATTTATACATTACTAATAACTCTAATTATCTTTATTATATCTATATCAAATAAGGGTAATTATATAAAGTACTATAAATTTTTATTTACTTTCATACTTTTCAATCATTTTCATAATATATGTGCACAACTTAAACTGAAAAATTAAAAAAAATGGATGAAGTAAATGTTAATGAAAGTTATAAAATTGTATTTGAATGGAGAAAAACACCCTTATCTAAAAAGAAGTATTAGTATAATCTATTAATGCATTTAATTACTTTAATTAAATTAAGAGTACTTGTTGAGAAAAAATAATTAATGCTATCGAAAAATATGAGTTATACAAATAATTTAAAAACTTAATTTAACAAATTTTGGATAAATAATATAAAAGGGAGGGAGTATTATAGATAAAATTTTGCCACAATTTATTTATATCACGACCAGCAATTTTGAGAAGAGATTACAGTGGCGCAAATAAATAAGTAGAATTTTTAATATATTGGGGCCAAGTGATTGCTGTGGGGGCCAACTGGATGCAATGCCCCCATCAATCTTAAAGGAGTAGATGCAGATTGAAACTTTAAATAGTCAATCACATTCCCAGCTAGGCCATTGATTTGGTTGGACTATTCAATTTAAATCTCATTAAATGAATGAACTTGCATGCAGATTTAATGGAACACATCAATAATTCAATACTAGCATTTTCTCGTGACCTTTGATCTATGGTGGAGAATGTTTTGTTTTTGGAGTGTTAATTATGTTTATGTTCCATTGTATTGCATGAATTCAGGAAGGAAATGATTATTCGAGTAATGTTTTTGAAGATAGAAACTGGGCATAGTATGTTTTATTTTTATTTTGGTATTTTTACCATTTTATCCGTTCTTTATTCAAATATCGTTACTCTAAAAATATAGTGTAATCAATGATTGAATTTATCACATCCTAATCACATTTTATTTGAGGTATAATGTGTTAAAAATACAGTGTAATCAATGATTGTTCACATCCTAATTACATTTTAGGTGTAATGTGTTTGAATTTTCATTTGAAACTCTCAAATTATGGTTTGAGGAAAATGTACAAAATGAAATTTTTATTTAAACAATAACTTGAAATCGGTCTTGCTCTTTCCACTGACAGCTTACTAGGAACAAGTTTAATTTTCACTAGAAATTTGGTTATGGACCATTTTTATTTTGTAGTATGCAATATTTGAAGTCTTGTGCAAATAATCAGAATAATCAAGAAATATACCAAAAACAAAAAAACAGATAATCTAATTTATATTTATATGTTCACTCTTTTTTTTTAATTGGACCCTTGTACTGAAATATATTTAAGGCCAATAAGTAGATTGGATATTCCACTGTCAACTTATTGGCCCAAAATCAACTGATTAGGATAAATTATTATCCAACCAAACTTTTATCCCACAGAGAATCGTATATGCACCTTTTGATGCAAACAGTTCACAAAAGAATGTAAAGATAAATATGCGTAAATCTCAATCCTCTATTTTATTTTCATTTTTGTTTGAATTCTAGTCTCGGAAAAAAAAATCAGTTGAGTTTAATCAATTAATAAAGGGATAAAACTTGATTAATGAACTTGACTAATGAATCTTGTCGTCGTTGAACTTCCCTATCAAATTCTTTATATCACTCGTAATTATCAGCTTATGAAGATCCCGTTATATTCAGTCAGGCCAAATTATTTACAAGATTAAATACCTTTAGAGTTTAATTTTAATCGCTTACAGCATAGAATTTTTAATTTGGATCCTCTAAACATATCCTCCATTTTTAGGGGATAAAATAAAGAATCTTATCATTAAATCATTAAAATAAAAGTAAAACTCATTCAAAAGTTATAAATCACCAAATTTTTTTTTACAATGACAACCAATTGAATCTTGTCACAATAGCATAGATAGTTGACGTTCTCTCTCTTTTAAAAGTCATGCATACCAAGAGATTTAATTAGATGACATTGTAAAATATTTTATACGGTCAATAGAAATTAATCTCACATTTTTCCATTGGAAAGACATAATAAACTTATACTATCATCTATAACATGATAATTCTATTTTCGAATTCAACAGTCTCTTAACAACTATTTGCATTTGTCTCTGACCGATTAAACTTTAAATTATCTCAACAAATTTGTGGATGACGTGCAACCATATAACCAAAAACCAACCCTCTTTTTATTCAATTTTTTTTCTTATCATTACCATAATTTAAGCTAGAGAAAGGTATACTTCAATTTCTAAGTTAAGACATCCTTTAAGTTCATTACCTATACAAAAAAATCCTTTCAAGTTCATTAAGCATTTACAAAAAAAGTCAGCAATACTTAAGTTATAACGATGTATAAACAAAATCTGACCTATCGAGTCAATCAATCGTATATTTATATACGAAATTATGCAGTGACAAGAAATATAGGAAAAGGTGGTAGTCACGGGTGGGAGCAAACTTTAATGTGGCAATTCTACATTTGGACACATTCTTAACCTTTAACTTTATGCAGAAGCAAACATAGCTTCTCTGCCATCACACAAGGACACCAGCACAAGCAATTCCATATTATCCCTTCCAACTAGTCTCCAACTAGTAACACCTTTCTTCCCTACTTTCCTTGCCGCCTCCTTTTGCAATCACAAGCTTTTAACCTTGTGGTTCCAAGTATGCTCCCTTTTCTTACTAATCAATTTGTTCCTTGCAATATTTTAGAAACATTTAAGCTTTGACCAAGAGGGCAAGCAATATCCTAATGCATCATCATCATCATCATCATCAAGGAACTAAGTCTAAACTCATCCTAAAAGAAAAATATCAATTGCAGCCTAATAGGGTGTCTTTATTCCCTCTCTTGACAACCCAACAAAGAAAGAGAACAATGAAAACACACTAGGAAATAACAACATAGCAATGAAAAGCAAAGAGGGGATATCAAAAGAAGATGCTTGAAGCTGTAAATTGCCACACAAAGGATCTGCGAAAAGGACAGATTTACATAGGAAACTTCAGATGGAAGTAATCCCTACATTGAAATTGTTGTCTATGAGAAAGAAGGGTGTGTGGGGGGCAATCAAGGTACACATTTAAATGCTTCTAAAGCTAATTTAACCAAAAAAAAACTTTACATAGAACATTTAAGATTCAAACTAATCACTCGGATGACATAAGCAACTGAGCATATAAATAAGTTAATAGGAATGTTCCACCTTGCTGGCATTTCTTGTAGGATGCAATGAGCAAAACCAGATTAGGACTTTCCATGGTTACTCACATCTTTTGCAGGTAATGCAGGAGGATGGTCAAACAAGAATATCCGGAGGATAAACCAAAGGTGGAGCGACTAGTCTGCATGCATGTCCATGGAAGAATCATTGGAATTGAATACAGTAGTATCCCTGCTTTGCTGGTGAAGGAAGCTGGGTTCATTGTTCCGGTTTCCATTCCCCATGGGGAGACCACCAGGGTAATTCCCTCCCTCACCAATTTGATAATGCTGAAGACTTCGGCGTATAGGGCTTGACAAAGCATTTGAAAACACCGAATTCTTTGGTTGATTATCGCAGTGCTCAGACCGGAGTCCCTGCCCCACGATTGTTTGGCCAGAAGATCCTGAAGTTACTGGAATGCCTGAATTTGTCACATGCATTACTGGTTGTGAGTACTGGTGTTGCACTCTGGGCGACATGGATGGCTCCTCTCCACAATAATCTAGCTCATTCTGCAAGCAGCGGAATAAAGTTTCACAAATGCACTAGCAAGAATAACAAAAACCAATAATAAGCATAAACGAATCTCAAAGCAGCCAATATTTACAATGTCTATGTTATCACCTACTTTTTTCCAAAACATTAAAATATCTAACTAGCCACATGCTCACACAAGTTACAAAACCATAATCACTTTCAATTTCTGTGGAAGTTGTCAATCCCATACCACTTTACAACTATGTTAGATAACTTCACGATAAATATCTAAATTGCCACAAGAACATCAAGTGCAAAATCATATTCACCATTTTAATGAAAAATGAAATAAAGACTCATGATAGCAGAAAAGCAGTACAGTCGGCAAAAGTTCTCAGTGAGCCTGACTATAGAGACAAAACACAGCTGATTAGATAAGCATTAAGCAAAAATACCAGAGAATGTTACTTAAATCAGTCAAAACTTCAACTTAAAGTTGATGAATGAAGACACCAAGACTAGCATAATATTTCAAACAGACTATTTCTTGTACCTTTTTTTGACAGGCAGTAAAGAACTCACCCCTGATCATGGGTGGGATTTGGGCCAAATTCTATAAATCATTCTGTATGATTTGCCTTAGGGCCCTTCAAAAATTGACACTCACAAGGGAAAACCCAGCTCATGATCAGATCAACACTGTACTATTGCTAATCAGCAGCCCATGCACTTTCTTGTCACTAACTTCAGCTGCTTAGTCCATATCTTGCTCTCTCGCTCACTCTCTCACACCCTATGTGCATGTTGGCTTTGTTTGCTACACACACATTTCCCCACTACGCCAGTCCCAATCAGCAGAAGGATATATAAAATTATAGGGGACACTACCTGAATGTAGTTAAGTATATCAACTGTTGCAACCCTTGATCCTCCCTCTTGTTGTCTCCAGATCCACTGATAGAGTTTTTCCTGAGATCATAACATCCCAAGTTAATGAAATGTCAAGACATTGTTTAAATCCCAAAAATAAGGGGGAAAATTCATTAGAATGACTGAAAAATTCACAAAGGTAAGTATGCCAAAAATACTACTTTCTCGAGATATGATCAGTAAAACTATGAACAGAATATTACTGTTGGTATCTATGTGACTCAAGCAAGTCAGAAGATTCAGAACTCAGAAGAACTTCACACACTAGCCCAAGCTGTAAAAGATTGGGGGGGGGGGGGGG
>QANU01115364.1:157229-168596 GCA_003254905.1 Nissolia schottii | reverse complement strand
AAAAAAAAAAAAAAACACTTCTTTTTTTTATATTTTGTAAAAAAGAAGCAAACTTTTGTGAACAAACGCATCGAATCGCCCAATCGAAACCCTTGGGACACAAAACAAATGAAATCAAGGATCCCAAAGTCAGAAACAGAAAGGGGGGGGGGAAGCTTGGTTGAAAAGGGGGGAAGTGGGGAATTACGAGGCCGTGGCGTTCACCGGCTTGGAAGGAGAGCTTCTGGTGGTTCATGGCGTGAGTGTAGAGCTGGGAGAGGGAATTGGCGGCACTGCAGAAGGACGCGTACATGGTTCGATCCACCTCGTCGAGGCTCGTTGCTATCGACTTTCTCTTCTTCGCCATCGACGATCGAACCCTTTTTCGGATTGTGACCCTAGCTGAGGTTTTTCGCGGCGATCGGAGTTTCTCTCTCTATCTCTGAAACGCTGTGAGGTGAAGGGAAGGTGGAAGGAAGAAGAAGGGAGAAGGAAGGGGCTGAAGAAGGTGGTGATTTTGTGCTTTTATAGGTGAAGCTAAGGTTTCAGAGAGAGAGAGAGAAGAGAAAAGGACACATGGGAGGGTATGCCACGCACGTGATCTTTTTATTATTTATTATTATTTGGATTGATTTTGAGACCAAAATAGCTTTTTAGTTTTTGGTCCTCCACTTATGGTCATTTAACTATAGAACATTGTTGAATCTTAAATCTTTAATCAGAGGTTTCATATTTATGAAAATGGCTCATCTAAATTGCAATTTTAGCACTTTAAAGGTTAAAATGCATACATGGATATTAGTGATTAGTTATCAAAGGTAATTATGTGCATTTATCATCATTGTTGATTACATTTTAACGGTTAAGATGTGCATATGAGTCCAATCACCATATACACATATTGAGAATGTAAAAAATTCTTGTGGGAAGACCTATACTCCCTTTAAGGAGTCTTAATACATAAGTTCAATTAGATTTTAAACGGTCTTTACACTTCTTTTACTAATAAAATATTATGACGTGACAAATAACAACGTTGTTCGATCTAAACGGACGTTATTTTGAGCATTTTACAATTCAACTAGATTAAATTAAACAGCATAATTTGGATTGATTCGAATAATCAAAAATTATAAGTGGAACAAAATTACATCAATTATCTTTTGTTCAATTTCAAATTTAGAATTTTTAACCGATGATCCAAACACCCAACCTGATAACCAAAACATCCAACCTAAACCTAATCATCCGATCAACACTTTGGTGGTTACATATAAGTAAAGTGTAGAAATGTAAGAGGAGACGAGGAATATTTATTATGGGGTGCAACTTGAGGTTTGGGGGGGTGCCCACTACCTTAGGCTTTGCCACCACTAATGAAAGTTTTTCCTTTTTCATGGTGGGAAGTGGTGGTTCCTGTTTTGGGTTAAAACTGAGAGTTTGGTTTTGATGATTATTAAAGTCCAAGTATCACATGGGGTACATTTTATGTTCACTCCTTCAAACTCGGCAAGCAAAAGAAATGTAAAGTATTATACATATAAAATTGGGGAATAATAAAAATCAGGAATAAACTATTTTCAATATAAAATTGGGGAATAAAAGTGAAAAACTAGGGAAAAATTAATTGCATATATTATACTCCACCCTAAACTTTTGGACAATTCAGGTTTTGAGAATTTGTGCAGCCCAGCGGGGCTTGGGGTGTATGACGTTGTCTATGCGTGTGAGATCAGTTGTGTGCCAGGGTCAATTCACATAGATTACAAAAGCTAGAATTTATTAACAAAATGAAGAAGAAAAAAAAAAACTAGCTAACCAAATGTTATTTTACCAAAAACTAGCAATCTTGTTCTCTTTTTTTTTGGACTTGAAAAAGTAGCAATCAAAATCAAGCATTGCAGTTATTTTTATTATCCAGTTATAACTACAAAATAATAATATAATTTAAGATTTAATTTAATACATTATTATACTGTTTATTAGTTTTTTAAATTGACAAATTATGAACCCAACCTATTCAAAATAATGCACATTTTTAGGTTAAAGAGGTTGCAAAATGTCTTTGCCCGACATTCTCATAGTTTGAGTGTAGATTTACACGGAGAAATTCTTTCTTTCTCCATTGAGAAAAAAGAATCACGTTTTACATGAAATTTCTACTCCATTTTATGGGTGTGAGACTGTGATCGTTCATTGAGTGATGATTTGGTAGAAATACCTCATTTGAGAACCTTTTCTTGTATAGGGACTTAGTGTATGTTCGAATTTATAACAGGGGAGTGCAAAATCAATTTTGCAAGCCGAGAGAAGTGAAAAATAATCACTTCCAAGACCTAGGGAATTGATTTTGAGGTGTGGCGCTGGGAATCAAACACGCTTAAGCCCCTCCTCAGCATCAAAGAAGCATAATCCTACACTAATAAATAAAGGAAATAGAAAAAAAAATCCTTTTTTTTGTCTCTAATTTATTTTTTCATAATTGTCCTTAATTTTATTTTTTATACATTCACATGTCAAAGACACTAGCATGCATTTTATTACCAATTATCATTATTTACTATTCACTATTCACAATCTCCCACTTTTTCCTATGAGTGGTGTTACGTGTACACCAAAAATTCCACCAACATACTGCCACCAAAGTATTTTATACATCTTGGACCCACTAATTTATTTCTCCCAAATCACTAACCCCTCACATTTTGAATAACCCCCCAAAATCTCATATTCTCTCCCAAAATCTCGGATCATGTCCTAAATTATTAACCCCTCACATTCACTCTTGCTCTCCCAAAATCTCAGATTATTTCTTAAACTACTAACTCCTCACATTCTCTCTTCCTTTCCCTAACCTTCCCAAACCCAATTCTTTCCCAAAACCAATGAAATTTCTTTCTTCCTCTCCCAACATTCAACACGCCGCCCTCAACTCAGCCCAGTCGTCGTCAGAGTCACTACTCCGTCTGCCATTCAACATTGCGACTCTATCGCCGTTTGACACCGCGAGTCCATTCTCCAAGACCGCCGCGAACCACTGTCATGCTGCCCTCGACTCGCCTTCGACGATGACTCTCCAACCTTAGGCACGAACCTCACGCCACTCTCATGCTCCCTCACGTCGTCCTCTCCGGCGGAACACTCTTCAACAATAGTCACGAAGAACGGTTTTACTATATAGTGTGGATGAGTTTATTCATAGATCGTGTTTTAGTTTGTTCAAGACCCTCATTTCGACTTGTTGATGATGAATGTACATGTTTCTTCAAATTGAGTGGAAGGGTTTGTTCATACAGGGTATTAGATATTGTTCAATCTCAAAAAAATGTGTTTGTTCATATTGAGTTATAGTGTTTAATAAGAATGAACAAAACTGTTCATACAAAACGAACAAAATCATATAACTGTAGTGAACAAACCTACTTAACTCTGGTGAACAAACCTACATAATAAGAATAAACACAAACCTACTTAACTAGAACTGAATAAACACTTATTATTAAACCGAACAAAATCATTTAACTATGGTGAACAAACCTATTTAACTAGAATGAACAAATCCTAGTGCAAACAATGAACAAACATGTCCATATAAAATGAACAAACCCATTTAACTATAGTGGACAAACCTACTTAACTAGAATGAACAAACTCTAATAGAAATAATGAACAAACCTGTTCATATAAAACTAACAAACACATTTAACTGTAGTGAACAAACCTACTTAATTGAAATAAACAAACCCCAATACACGAACTAAACAAGTACTTATTACTAAAACGAACAAACCCATATAGCTATGGTGAACAAACCTACTTACTAAAAATGAACAAACCCGATGACACGAATTGAACAAACCTTTCCACCAAAAATGAACAAACCTATAAATGATAAGTGAACAAACCAATACACATATAAAACAAACACTGCTAACTTAACTAAACAGACATTTATTACTAAAATGAACAAACCCATAAACACTACACAACTAGATTGACTAAAATCCAATTTCTAAACATAACAATCCCTTCGTCTCGTTTGATATGTATCTCTTATTGGATTGTTTGCTTATGCATTATATTATAGTTTGTTCATTGTTAGATAACCAGTTTGTTCATTATTCAATGTATCGGTGCTTGATCAATCTCAATACATGGGTTTGTTTAGAAACAACAGAGGATGTGATGGGTCTGCCATTCAATGTGAGAAAGAGACGACATGAGCGGACGTGATGGAGGATGTAAATGCTATTTGAGGGCAGCGGTTGAAGGACGTGACGGAGGAGGAGAGCAGCTTTGAGTGGTGTCGTCAATGGCAGTGTAGCTGTGTATGGGCGACGACATACGTGAAAATAATTGAGGGAATGAGGCGGCATACGTGAAGCGGTGGGAAAATAAAGAGATAGGGAAAGGGGCGATTGGAGATAGAAAAGAGAGAGATCGTGAGAAATTGGAGAGAAAAAGATCAAATTAAAATATAATTAATTAGAGAGAGAAATACAAATCCTTATACGTATAAAAGGTTTATTGGCTACATGGCGGCACCAAATTTTGTGTGCACAAAGACTTTTTCTTCTCCTATTCATAACCACTTCTCAATCCACAACTAATTTTCCCATATTTCCCATTTGACATATATTTTGTGTCTATTAAGACACACTAGAAATAATAATACACAAAAATATATTTTATTTATTTAATTTAGTCTTGTATTTTTTTTAAAAAATTAATTTGGTCTTATATTTACAAATTATCATTCAATTTAATTTTGTTAGTCCTCTAATTCTTCCACTAAGGGACACGTGCAAAACACAATTAAGATAGCTATAATTATAAGTCTAACATAGAGTTCAGTATTTAATTGTATTGTCAAACTGAGAAATTCAATCATCCCATCCACAATAAATAAATAAATGTGTATATATATATATAATTAAAAGAAACAGTTTTTCATTTTTATTAGTTAGCTAATTTTTTTTATAGGTTTAGCTAGTTAAGGACGTTAAAATGGTATGATTTCATTAAAAAAAACAAAATTAATAGTTTTAAATTTAAAAAAAGGTATTAATGTTGACAAAACATTTTACTTAAAATTCTTTAACAAGTGTCATTAAGGACATTTGTTAGAAAAACCATTTTTTATTAACCAACCAAAGTTCCATTTGATTTTTATCATCTCATCTCATGAGCTACATGCTATAGTTTAACATATTTTAAGTGCTCATAATTGTGATTATTTAGAGAGAAAGCTAAAGAAAACAAAAGGCAAAACAAACACACACCATGCCCATGCTTGTCTTGTTTGTCCCAAAATAAAAGTAAAGCAAAGAGACAGAGAGAGACGGGGAAGAACGTGCATGTTGGTGGCCATATATCAAAACGAATGAATCACAAGACACATTAACATACCAAACGTTTACATTCAATTCATGTTGTCATGCTTGTTGGTGTGCCATTCTTGAACCTCAAAATCTTAAACTCTTTGGCCCCTTTTCTCCGTTCTCCCACGTTCCCTCACCAACACTCTAAGCTCTGCCAATGCCACCTCCGTTCACGGTTAGCTTCTTCTCCTCTCTCTCTCTCTCTATACCCATGTGCATCACATTATCATTCTATCAAAATGATCAAAATTTTGTATTTTTAGTAATTGAATTGAGTCTTATGAGTTTCTCATTTAAGGGAGGGGGAAAAAACGGAATCTTGGTGAATTTTGTCTTACCACCCATGCTTGGTTTTGATCTCTCTTTTTTTTCTTTTTTTTTTTCTTATTCATTAATTTTCAATGCTACCCTTTTGGATCTTAGACCCCTTTTTGGATCTGTTTGTGTGTGATGGATTTGTTACACAAGAGTGAGAATTATTACAGAAATTTATTTGTATAACATTGTAATCGCAAACTGTAAATTGAAATTTGCCATCTTTGGTGTCCACCCAGAAAAGGTGTGAGTCACTTTGGGGTGCCGGTTCGATGTGTGGTTAGCAATTTAGCCTAGAAATGTATTTATATTTTACTTTTGTAGCAAGATCTTATTGCCAGTGATTGTTAATTTATAGAATTCTTGAATTGGGCTTATTGTATGGTAAGTTATAAGGAAATAGAAATGAGTTTTGGTCATGAATCCATCATGTTATGTATTAAACTATTGATTTCTCATACTAAATTGGAATAAAATAATTCCTTATGAACCACTAAAGTTCAGTCAGAATTATCATGATGGGCTGAATTGGAGATGATACTGCGTGGGCCAGTTTTAACAGAAATAGTGGTGTGATTTTGGAGAAGACTTAACCACACTTCACATTATATTCATACTTGTTTATTGGTGGTCAACCTACATATGATTGTGATGTCCCCTTAAGGAAAAGGTGGATGAAATTTTCTCAGAATCAGCAATGATTGCTAGGTGATGTTAGCTGAAGATTCTGGAAGGGAATGGCGTGAATTATTTACTTCAAAACCTTAAGGATATGCAAAGTTTTCTCAGTCTATAGACTTTATCTGCTGCATATCAATTTTCAGTTTCACAATCTGTGCTGGCTTTCTTTCAAGGTAGACCTTTTTTTTCACAGCTAGAAGAAAGGAAATGGGATAGATGTACTTTTTGGTGATTGTTAAGGATGAATTTTGTTTTTCAGTTGCTAACCCTTCTATAGTTGTAATATGATTTTTGCCTTCGGTTATAAACTTACAATTGTTTTATAGGAATTTTGATTGTTTTAAGCATTGATTTTATGGTCACGTTTTGCATTATTTAAGTGTTTATTTTATCAAATCTGAAAATTTAGCAACCTTCCACTTCTCCAGGCTTCTTTCTTTGTTTAAATGGGTTGGCTCCTGCGCGTCATATGATTGTGTATTAAATGTAAAGATCACTAGTTGTGAAAACTTAGAAAAGAACATGGCTCCGGCTAGCAAGGCTGAGAAGAAGGCAGCAGTGGATGCAGCTGCATGGGTGTTTAATGTTGTCACTTCTGTTGGAATCATCATTGTAAACAAAGCTTTGATGGCCACTTATGGCTTCAGTTTTGGTGAATTCCCTTTCCAATTTGTACATGACATTTCTGTTATCGATCTACTCATCTTTTTCGTTTAATGTAACGTTATGCTTTAGTATTAATTTCTTAGCTTCTTGTAATGTGATTTGCCTATACTTTCTGGTTTCTGCAGCTACAACATTAACAGGTCTTCATTTCGCTACGACGACTTTGATGACAGTGATACTAAGGATGTTGGGCTACATCCAGCCTTCTCATTTACCCTTGTCCGAACTTGTAAAATTTGTTTTCTTCGCTAACTTCTCTATCGTTGGAATGAATGTCAGTCTAATGTGGAACTCGGTTGGATTCTATCAAGTGAGTTGTGGCTGAGTTTTAGATATTGTTCCATTAATGTCTTCGGAGTTCAGAAGTTAAATTCACTTTTTTTCACTATTGGCAGATTGCTAAGTTGAGCATGATCCCTGTGGCCTGCCTCTTCGAAGTTGCTTTCGACAAGATTCGGTATTCAAGAGACACGAAATTGAGCATTGGTGTCGTTCTTTTGGGCGTTGGTGTTTGCACTATCACTGATGTGAGTGTTAACACGAGAGGATTCATCGCTGCCTTCATAGCAGTATGGAGCACTTCTCTGCAACAATATGTAAGTGTGACATTCCTCTACATGTGACATGCAACACATCTGTTCAAACTTAAAATGGCATAATTAAATCATAAATATATTCATCCAGCATGGAATCTGACAAACATTTTCAAATTATGCTCATATTATCCACAATAATGCATTTTTTATAAAAATTATTGATATTTCAGTCTGCTACCAACACTCTTGTTCTGTTAATTGGTATCAGGTGTCTCAATATGAGCTCTTCTTACCACCCTATACTAATGTGTTTTTAAATCTTGTCGTGTTCAGTATGTTCATTTTCTTCAAAGGAAGTATTCACTGAGTTCTTTCAACCTTTTGGGACATACAGCACCTGCACAGACTGGATCACTACTGTTAGTAGGCCCTTTTGTTGATTATTGGTTGACAAAAAACAGAGTCGACCAATATGCTTATAACGCCAAATCATTGGTAAGTGCCGGATAATTTAAAGTAGAAAAATGTTATATCCTCCCAACAAATATGTTTGAACATCCTCCTAACAAACCTAAAAATGACACTTGACAATGATATCATCTTTTCTTCCAATTTTTTCCACAAAAATTGCTGTGTCATTCTTAGGTGTGCTGGAGACGTATCTATTAGGAGGATATAACATTTCTGTTTGAATTACTGTGTATGCTTGTCAATGTAGATAAACTTGATAGATCATAAGGATTCATGCACGACCTTCTATTACTTATGGCTGTCTTATGTTGGTTGATATGTACCTTCACACTAAGCATCAATCTCATTATTTGTGTTGGTTTTCGCAGATGTTCATATTTCTGTCATGCACTATAGCAGTAGGGACCAACCTCAGCCAATTTATCTGCATAGGAAGATTCACTGCTGTATCTTTTCAAGTACTTGGCCACATGAAGACAATACTTGTTTTGGTGTTAGGATTCTTTTTCTTTGGGAGGGAGGGTCTGAATCTCCATGTGGTTCTAGGAATGGTGATAGCTGTGGTTGGAATGATATGGTATGGCAATGCCTCCTCAAAGCCTGGTGGAAAGGAGCGTTGGAGTCACCCTCTTCCCACCAACAAAACAGAAGCTCGATAATTTGTTTGGCAACATTCACTCTTCTTGTTGGTGTTATTTTGCAAAAGCTGAGCATATGAAATTATTCCAAACCTCATTGGTTTCAATTATATCAACCTCATTTTGCAGTTCTTTATATTTATTTTCTTACTTTGATCCGTGTGGATTATAGGTCTAGGTTGCTGCAAATTTTTTATCTTTTCAGTGATCAAAATATACTTGACATCTTGACTCAACATGTAACCTGAGCTTTGATAATGTTCAACCTTAAATTTTCCAGTTGATAATGAAAGCCAGAATATAACCGCCTAATGCTTCTTGGAGACTCAATCAGTCTTCCCCCTACGTCCTAGTGTTGGTGTGCTGGCCACGAAAATGAAGACCCCAGTAGGGTCTCAAACCACGGTGGTTTCTGCCTATAATAATAGGAGAAATGTAAGTCTAAAGTGTAGACCGGCAACTACAACTTTAAAGTCAACCAATACACAAGCAAAAGTTCTACGCAAACTTATAAGGATACACAAATTTGGCAAGTGAAAACATAAGAACTTTCTTACAATATCACATGACAGTTTTTTTTGTTCTTCATACATATTATGAACTGCGTACTGTAATTCTAACATGGAACATGGTTTAAAACAACCACCACCACCAAGATGCATAGTTAATAGTTACACTGACTTGTACAACTATATGGCTAGCCAAGAATACATTACTGAAAGATCAGGGAATTAATTTGAAGATATAAACTTCCATTATGATTGAGACAAACATTGCTATATGGCTGGGCAAGAATAGTTTCTTCGATGAGATAATACATAGACAAAATGAAAAAGAAAAAAATTATGATGATATAAAAAGAATAAGTTGGCAAGTGACAAACGTAAAAAAACCATATCAAATTTAGGTGTGTATATATGCTTATATCCCATGATTCATTCTAGTATGGTTTAGGGGGTCCATGCCCAGAATAACGACATAAATGCGAGATTCTAACTCAAAAGGAAAAAATAAACCATTGTTTGATTATGATGTGGATAATGATGACAACGGTGACAGGGAGACACATATAACATGTCATTGAACCAAGCAATTATTATGAAAAGATTTCTTTATTGAAGCTATATTCATATATAAGGGGCAAACACATGAGCATGCACAATACATAAGATAAATTAGTTTGTGGGCTTTGAAAAACTCTTCTGTTCAGTTTGTGTTTTATTTGGGGCAGTGATTTTGCCAATAGCTGGAGATGGGCCATGCAACAATCAAGAGGTAAATTAATTCTGTAGTTTTAGCCCTGCTTTTAGGTTCTTCTCATTTATAGATACATAACAAATTCCCAACATATACATGAACATAGATTTTCAAAAGTTGATGCGTCCTGTACAATATTTCTTATGCAAATAAATACACCTCCAATTATTATATTAATGGACCTTTCATTTATATATAAATGCATTATCACTGTGAATTAATGTTATGTTTAATTGAATGTAAGAAATGTTTCTTTTTTAGTAACACATTTCATTGATTCACATTGAAGGAACTAGGGAGGGTATAATAATGTTAATATAATCCATATAATTTTTATATGTTGCACTTCTTCATAAAGAAATGTCTCAGCCTACATGAGACACATCAGAATTGTGTAAGCTTGCAAAATTCTGTAACTACGATAAGGACAAAACACAATAAAGTTTTAATGTAAAAAAAGGGTTCTGCAACAATTTCAGCCTTAAAGCTTGCTAGCAACTTGGAAAAGCAAAATTATTACCTAAATATCTCTGTAGTTGAGATTAGAGGATATTATCATAGCTGAAAGCTTATGAGCAAACTTTTATGAGAAGAACCTAAAAGCAGGGCTAAAAGCAAACTTTTATGAAAGCCTTGAGAATTTTTATGAGCAAACTTGTATCCAATTCAGCAAGCTACCTAGCTGCTAGCAAGATGATTAACATTTTTATATAGATCACCCTTCTTTGTTATTAAGGACTACTAGGAAAGGTTAATTGAGCAATTGAAATTGCATGATAGCTATGCTTCTCTCCTTCTAAGTGATTTACAGCTTAGAATTTTTATTTTATTCTTCGTATTAGTTCCCTTCTTAGCTTTTGCAGCATCAATTTTGTCCATAAGATCAACCAAGATGTTGGCAGAATTAAGAGCTTGGAAGGCCAGGCAAGGTATATACATGTTCTTTTGATTTCAGCCTTTTGTAATTTGGCTATACAGTTTCTTAGCAACTTCTTTCAAATCAACTATAAACAAGGTAATTGGTCTCAGGTAGTATGGCCTATTTAGTCATAATAGCAAAAACGATGAAATTTTTCTGAAGACATTAACTATCTTTTTATCTTCCTTAGGTAAGAAAAATGATGTCTTAATGGATTGTTTTAGGAATACCAGAAAATTTCCTATCATGAAAATGGAAAAAGATAGCCTCTTTTTTTTTTTTTTTTTTGACAAAGACATCCTTTTCAACACCAAAATACTTCTCATTTTGTATTCAATAATTTGCAAAAAAATTGATGACTGAAGTTTCAAAAGCAAATTTCTCGGATAAAACTGCTTGAAAGGTTAAAAGAAGAAAAAACAAGCTTAACATTGACTCTCAAAATTTGGAGTTAATTTTTTTCTTCACTTAATACTAAATTCATGAATGTAAATTAAATTCTGTCATTTTGTTTGCCAAACTCT
>QANU01115364.1:143737-157170 GCA_003254905.1 Nissolia schottii | reverse complement strand
AAAAAGACACAAAATCTTAGGTCCAATCTAGTTTAGTCTTTCTCTTTTGCAATGTCAACTTTTGATATAAAAATAACATTACTCATTCGAAATTTATGGCATATTATATTTTATTTTCAGATGTGAAGGAGCTAAAAGATTCCCAAACAAGCATCAACTTCCATGAGGAATACCACAGGGCACTAAGAACAAAATCATATGCTGATTGCTTCAACAAAGCTCAATTACTTGCAAGCCAAGCTTCCATTAACCACAACCATGACACCAATTTCTCAGAAATCCTCCTTGAACCTGACCAAGAAACCATACCTTCCCTTGTCAATGAATCATCAACCATTTCAAATGCACCAGAACTCAGAAACGTCATGCTCAATTACTTCAACATCAGCGCCGAGGCATTGCGCATTTGCAGCCACCTCCTCAAAAGCATCAACAAATCCACTCCAACTATAAGTCCATTCAAAGAGCGCTAGACAGCAAATCCTAAGAGAACTTTGAATTAATCATCTTTGAGCTCAACTCATTCATGTCCTCAACTAACCCATTCTCAAGCCTCAAAAACCATGACTTCAATCAAGCTCATCAATGATAAGCACTCATCGGTGCTGCACCAATTGAGGTCAATGAGAAAAAGGGTAGGAAGGAAAATCAAGCTTATAAAGTATTTGAAGAACACATGTAGCATTTGTGTCACAGCAACATATGGCATAGTAGCAACCATAGCAATGGTTATAGCAGCACATACTCTAGCAGCAATATTCATAGGGACAACAACAATTCTCACCTTCCCATTTAAGAATCTTAAGAGGAAATTTAAAAGGTGTAGTAGATTTTCAGGAAGTAATAAGTATCTTTGCAAAGTTTATGATAAATTCTATAGTATTGATTAATTTACGTTTTCACCTTCCCTCCCCTGCCCATAATAAGAAAAATGTTACAATGCTACGGGTTTACTGAAGGATGAAAGTTCATACTTCCTAACTCTTAAAAATTGCAGAGGTGGAAAATGGATTAAACTGTTGAATTGTTTATAGTTCCAAGCGGATCATTTTTTGTCATGTATCTTGAATGAGTTTCATCTTCTTAATCAATGTGGATTACCCATGACTAAGTTATGAAAATTTTACATGAGAAGATTCTCTTGTGATACTCTTCACACTTTTTGAAAAATTTCATGAGAAGTTGATTTTGTTTTGTTATTGTCTCTACACGCTAATTCATATGCATGCCCTACCCTCTCAAAGCCAGGAACAGCGTTGAAGCCAAATGATCTGCTTATTGTGCTTGTTTAACATGAGGGGATACATTTGAGAATGGAACATGAAAGTGTGTTTATTCTCATCATCAGCTAGAAAATTACCTGATGTGCTCAGAGAGATGGGGACTATGGAATGAGAATTCGAGCTGTTTGTCTTGCATTTCGCATTGACTTAGTGAGCCAATTTTATACTTGTTTATTGGTGGTCAATCTACTTATGATTGCCATCTATGTAGGTGTCCCTTAAGCAAAAGGTGGATGCAATTTTCTGAGAATCACCAATGGTTGTAAGGTGAGAGGATACAGGTGTGATGTTAGCTGAAGATTCTGAAAAGGGAATTGTGTGTGAATTAGTTACTTCAGAAGCTTAAGGATGTGCAAAGTTTTCTCAGTCTTGACTTTCAGTTTCATATAATCTGAGCTAGCTTTCTTCCTTAGTAGACCTTTTTTTTACACCTAGAAGAAGGGAAATGGGATAGATTTACCTTTAGGTCATTGTTAAGGATGAATTTTTGTTGGGATTCTTTTACTTTGGGAGGGAGGGTCTGAATCTCCATGTGGTTCTAGGAATGGCGGTAGCTGTGGTGGTTGGAATGATATGGTATGGCAATACCTCTTCAAAGCCTGGTGGAAAGGAGCGTTGGAGTCACTCTCTTCCCACCAACAAAACAGAAGCTCGATAGTTTTGATAGCATTCACTCATCTTGGTTTTATTTGCAAAAGCTAAGCTGAGCATACAAAGATAGGTGGTTCTAGGAAACTTTCTGATTATTTGAAACTAAACCTCATTGGGTCTGATTATTTCAACTTAGTTTTGTAATTCTTCAAATATATTTTCTTATTTTGGATCCTAGTGGATAAGAGTCTAGATTCCCAAATGAGTACAGATAAGGCCAGACCTATTAATTATCAAAGATTTTTTTTTTTCGATTTGACCTGTTTGAGAGACATGGTTTAGAGCCTAAAGTCTGACAGGTTAGACTATTGATTTTTTTTAAACCAAAAAGCATATTTTCAAGCCCGTTTACCATAACCTGTTCACTAACAAACGTAAAGTTGTTAATAATTCTAAAAGCACACAAATTACTAAGTATGGTTTAAGAAAATTGAGCTGGTTGCAAACTAGCAATTTTGGAATCCTGCAATTACTAAGTATGGTTTAAGGAAACAAGGGTAATTAACATACTGAAACCATAAATAGACATATATAATAAAACATAATGAGCATGCAAAAATAAACATAATAAAACCAAACAAAAAGGAGAGAGAGAGAGAGAGAGTGAAGTGAACATTCTGAAACTCGAGATGCAGCAGCAACACGCTCCGAGATGCAACCATCAACAGAAATGAACGAGACATTGAGATGAACGAGAGACAACGGAGATTTAGAGATGGAGATGAACGAGTGCGGCGTGCAGCGTGCTCATGAGTTATGAGACAGGTCTTTAGGATTTAAGCTTCTTTAGGGTTTGTAAAAAAAATTATTAAAACAATCAAATTATATTAATAAATAACTTTGAATAAAATATCACTTAAGATACTAAGTCCTGCAATATTTTTTTCCTTTATCTTGGCTCGTGATTGCAATATGAGCTTTAATAATGTACAACTTAAAATTTTGTATTAACAAGGATAATAAACACTCTTTCATGTTCCTTTCCCAATTGGATCCCCTCCCTTATGTTAATCAAGAAGCAAAATAAGCATCATTTGGAATGCTCCTTTCAATGCTGTTTCCAGCTTTGAGAGGGTAGGACATGTATGTGAACAAAGTAGAGACGATAGCAAAACATAAAACTTGTCATCGAAAATTTCAAATGGTGTGTGGTGTCAAAATACACAAGTGAATCTTATCTAGTAAAATTTTCATAACTTACTTTAGCATGCATAACAAAAAAGAATCCATTTGGAACTACCAGATATTCAACAGTCTAATCATTTTATTACCACCAATCTTAGCGCCCCTCTACAATTTTCAGGAGTTAGGATGTGCATGAACTTTAACACCATTAGTAAACCAGATCCATTTGTAACAACTTTTTAATTATGGGCGGGAGAATAAGTTGATAGTGCAAATTAATCAATACTATTGAATGTCTCAAAATGTTTAAACACCCATCATCATTCAACAAAACAGAAGCTTAGCGCTAATAAGAAACAAAATTGAAATTGTCATAGAGCACTTAAACAACGAAAATACAAAGTCGGTAGGTAAAACACACGTCTGCCTCTTCAACAAATTTCTAATATGCAAAGCCAAAACATTGCAGCTTAACGCTTCTTGGAGACACCCAACAGTCTTTCCCCTACGTCCAGTAGTCTTGGTGTGCTGGCCACGAACACGTAGGCCCCAGTAGTGTCTTAAACCACGGTGGTTTCTGCATAATAATAGTATGTGGATGTAAGTGTAAAGTATTTCCAACAAGGTTATTAAAATCGCGTTTTAACTTGTTAAATCGTACGAGTTTATGTTCTTAGGCAATAAAATCAAGTTAACTCACATGTAAATTCGTTTTTAGATAAACTCAGTTAAAATCGCATAAAATTGCGAGTTTAGTGACGATTTCACGAGTTTATCATGGGAGGACAAAACAAGCAAAATGTCGTCATTTTGTACGTCTCTGAGATTAGGATTTAGGTCGCGAGTCTGTGGAGGGAAGGTGGTGGGGAGAGAGCATTGGTCGCAGAAGGTGGTGCTTGTGCGATCGGAGTGGTGGGAAGAGAGCGTTTTCTTTCACTTCCTCATTGCTGATTTCCGTTTTTTCTTTAAAAAATTGCTGTGGGTTGGAGCTGTTTCAGATTATGACTTGCTAGCTATTGATTCCATATCAGGTACCATGAACATTGACAACATGATTGGAAATATTATTTTGTTTTACTTTGTCTGCTATTAAGTTTAAATAATTTCTGTCTGTATACTTCACCAAAGTGAATCAATGTTCGTGATGGGTGATGGGAATGGTTATCTTTTCTAATTTTTCAAAGTTTGTGTTGTTTGCCGTTGAAATATTGAAGATATCCATATATTTTATGCACGTGTACATGTTAGAGAGGGTTTGTAGCTTCCTTTTTTGGCAAGTGACTAGGGGCCAAATGGTGGTATTTGACTGTTCTGCAAACCTAAAACACTACGATTCTGAAATTCTTTCGATGTGCCGAAGCTGTGAAGCAAGTTTCTGCATCCTATTGCAAACTTTTTTGCTAACAGTTCCTTTTGGCTTTTAGGTGGTCCTCAAAATGATGCAACCTTGTTCCCTGACGTCGATAGTACTTGAAAGTATGTATAACTGTTTTATGTACAACTTCATGGTGTTGTTTCATATGAATTCTTTTAACTATGCCCAATTGATTTTATGTTAATCATATATAACTCTCTGGATTTGGTTTTCAATGATGCTATAAGACCCCGATGTGCTTTGTAATTTGAGATGGGGCTATTCTATTATAATGTTCACAAAATTAGGTTGGACTACCTTTTTATGAACTACTCAATAATTTGTCTCCACCCACACATCCTCCAGAAACATAGTAGATTTCACTTTATATTTAATGACATTGGCTTTGTTTGTTTGGCTAAAATATAATGTAGACATATGGATGACTGAATACATAAATACTTGAGACAAAACCTCTGTTTCTTGGCATTTTATCCCAGCTTGTATCTGGCTATATGCATGATCTATTGCAGACAGGGTCTAATATTTCATCTTGAAATTCTTGATAAACTTCTATTCTTATAATAAAATAAATCTGCATCCAAGTTACACATTCTGTGACAACATGACTTTTCTTTTGTTATGTTTGCTCTCTTGAAATTTGCTGGACCTTCGCTCAATACAAGGTGGTAGTAACTTGTAACAGCTTCCAATACCTTGTCTAAATTACGTTGAGTGCTTCCTGATTGACAACTAGATCCTATTTCTCTAAAAATGTAAAGATTTTAAAGGGAAGCAAATGTTACTGACGCTCATGAGTTATGGCAAAAAATCATTTGCTTTAATTGATGAGCCTCCTTTCACCTCAAGCATAGGGTATAAGAAATATTTCTATCTGAAGTATAATATGGATGAGTGCATTGCTGACTTCCATTTAGATGCTAGAGTGCTTCAGCCACCTATGATCCACTAATTTGGTGCTGTAGTGTAACAGTTTTGCTTGAGTTGGTTACTGTTTTGAAATAAAGCCAACTGAAGAGACACATTTGCTTGATCCACTAATTTTGTTGTCCCTTTTATTAAACTCAGACACAACCTTGGATTGCACAGTAATGAGCCTTAATAGTTTTTAAAAATATTTTTTTAATAATAGATAAACTCGTACGAGTTTAGGATCTGAGTTTACGGAAGTTCCACGAGTTTACTTAAACTCTCAAGTTTGATAACCTTGATTACCAGTAACTACAACACAAACTTACACAACTATATAGGTGTATACAAATTTAGCAGGTGGAAACATGAACTTTGTTACAACATAACATGACAGGTTTGTTCTTCATGCAAATCAGGAACAGCATACTAAATCTAACAACAAACGTGGTTTAAAACAACACCACCCTAGATAACTTAAACAACTATATGGATAAAAGAAAACCAAATAGACATCACTGATAAGTCAGGGAACTAATTTGAAGACATAAACTTCAATTGCTAAATGGAGAGTTAGAATAATTTCTTCAATGAGATTATAAGGAGACAACATAGGAAAAAAATTTATATCATGATATAAAAAAAAAATAATAAGTTGGCAAGTGACAAAGATGAACACCATATCAAAGCCAACAAAAGATCAGCATCCATTCAACTACACAACTCATTTTCCATGTACTAACATCATATTTTATATATTTCAGAACAGATCTCTAGCTACCATACCACTTAGTCAACAAATGCCAATTTCGATCAAACAACTATGAACATACACAAATACCAACCTTCCCTACCCATAATCCCTCATACAATTTACCCCTTTCTATAAAGGCAATTTCAATTAAAATTCGAGAGTTTAATAGACAGTTATGATGAGTAAGACCTGATCTTCTTGAGTCTCTCCAAGTCATCCCTGAGCTTCATGTCGAGGGCGTTGGAGACGGCCTGAGAGTAATTGCCATCCTTGTAGTCCTTCTTCCTGTTAAGGAACCAGACTGGGATCTTGAACTGCCTTGGGTTTGCCACCACCGTCATCAGGTTATCCAGCTCAGCAGCAGTCAATTCACCAGCCCTACCCTAACAACAACACCACCAACAACAAAAAGATCAATATCTCAACCGAAAACCATCAAAGACACACACAAGACATGAATGAATGAATCTGCAATGGAAAAGGGTACCTCTTGTTCATGTCGATATCGGCCTTCTTGCAACAGATGTTGGCGAATCTTCTGCCGATACCCTTGATGGAAGTCATGGCGAACATAATCTTCTGCCTCCCATCCACGTTGGTGTTCAGCACACGCAGAATGTGCTGGAAATCCTCGTTCGCCACCAGAGACTAAATAAATCCACATCCCAAACACCCAAAAATGAATGAACATAAACAAAGGCATTACACACCCACATGCATGTAAAGCATAAAAACAAGGCAATGGTCGGTTTCAAAACCCTTGATTCAAGGGCCAGAAAAGTTCACACTTATGATCGTTCAAACAAAAAGCTCAAAACTTTCAAACACCAGCATGTATACAACAAACACAAAGAGAGGGAAACGGAAGAAGAAGGGTACCACGGTTGAGTGCAGTGAGCTTCAAGGAAGAGTACGGCGGCTGCTTCCTTCCTATGCTAAAACCTCAAAGTTCCCGAAGGCCGACAATTTGATAAGAGGGCTTCTCTTTCATTCCTTCTTCCTATGGGCCTTTCTCATGGGCCTGTCGTGCCCAATATGATTTAATTTCCTTCTTGTGTTGGGCTCAAATGCTTTCAACTGTCGTGCGAAAGATAACAAAAATAACCTCACTCCACTTTTATTTTATTATTATAAAATTAAATAAAGTAAACTTTTAGTCAACAAAATAATTAAAGGTTATGATTTAATAAAAGAGCAATGAAGCACCCAAAAAAATAATTGAGGAATGCTAGTCTCTTAATTCATCCTTCTAATCATCTTCCTGCCTATTACTTCTTTACATTTATATAAACTCATTCGCCAACTTTAACCACTTATTTTGTTACAATTTCAATTGTCCTATCTTGCACTTTTACTAACTATCATCTCTCTTGTTTCCTTTTTAACCTTCATGTTATAGATAAATAGATAAAATTGTAAACAAGTGTAGTTAATCATTCATATTTTATGGAACAATTATAATTTCAAACCTAAGATCACTAAATTTTTCCCGTTTTATTATCACTGCAGTAGGCAGGAGCGCCTGCCTCCCGCCAATGAGGTAAGAACCGTAATGATGAGTTTACGCTAGTAAATCAAGAGGCATTTATGTGGAGGGCTATTAAAAGGCATTTATAGTCCTTATTTGTAAAAGACATAAAATTTAAGGTGGCTTATCAAGGACCATTTATGTAAAAGTATAAATTTATTGATGAAAACAATTGAATGGTTTTGTGTGTTTTTTCACATGCTTCTTGCATAAGAATTTTTTTGACTTGTATTGTGGATATTTTTGTTAAAAAATGGAGATCAATAAAAATCAATTTTTTAATCTTTTAGCGATAGAAATTATACTCATATCAAAAATTATATCTTTTAAAAAATTAAGTCAACGGACATAGAGAATTAAATAATTTTATATTTTCTTTATTGGCCATGATGCACTTTTTTCACAAGTTTATTCTAACATTATCAAAATAATAATAATAATAATATAATTTAGAAAAATAAACACCAAACCATAAATGAGATATACACTCCCCTCCCACGGGATTGAAAAATAACTAGTAGTAATTACAAATTAGTTATGGGGGAGACAGCGAGTTGAATGACGCAGACATGTAACTGGTTGTGATTCCTACACCGTGTTCCCCTCCGCGTTAGACTTGTTATCATCACTTCACGAGGTGGGCCTAATTTTGTTTTGTTTTAAATTTTTGATTTGTTGCGTATTTATTTTTAATTGGCCAAAATAAGTTTAATTTAACATATTAAAAAATTAAGAAAAATATTTTCACGTATTAAAGTCTTGAAAATAATTTATAAATTTGTTTGCATTCCACTAATGGTGGTGTGGTGTGGTGTGGTGTGGTGTGGTGAATGATTAATGTCATCTAGCTAATGGACGAAGGAGTGAGAAACTGTATTTTCAATCAATCTACTCGATCCCTTTTGAATAGTCAATTGAAATACGTGGCGGCAAGATGTGGCTCCAACTGGGCCACTTGTATAATCTTAACTGTTACTCTATCCAAGGTGCACAAAGGTTAATCAACTACTAATTCAGGTGTCATTGTCACAATCATAGTGAGAACACAAAACAGGTTCTATAATTGTTACTGTGTCCTTTTTTTTTTAATTTATTAAATGAGACTCATTTTTATTATATGTGTCAAATTTATAGTTAGGTCTTGCTATGATATTTCATTAAAATCTAAATGTATTAGTTCCTTACGATTAAACGTAGATAAGAATTAGTTATATGTTTTGGTATCTCAATTTAGTTAAATATTATTTTGAATTTGTGAATAAATAAATACATTAAAAGATAAAGAGGTTCATGTATTTTTGTAAAATCTTGAAATCAAACAAAATATTTTAAAGTTTTAAACTTTTGTTTATCTAAAAATTTCTCTTTTTCATATATCACAACTACACACCCTAAATTATGGTGAAATTGCACTTTATTTCAAATTTTTTATAATTTATCACCAATGATTTATTAGATTTTCATTTTTAATTTATATGTTTTTTATTTTGAAAATTTTATAAAATAAATAGTGGAAATTTTAAAATAATAAAACATTATTTCATGTCTTAAAATTTTATGAATGATATAATGAATCCAGAAAGAAAAAAAAATAGGAACATTTATTAGTTTCGTTACTAAATTAGTAGAAAATATAGGAAAAGAAAATAAAAACAAAATTTATACAAATCATTGGTAATAAGTTACAAAATAAAAAAATAATGGAATGCAATTTTGTATATAATTTGGAGGTTTTATTTTTATATAAAAAAAATGCCCGGATGTCACATTCATGAAGAGTCTGGTTGATTAGTTTGGCAGTTATGAATTGTTGATACTTCTTATGTCGTTTTGTTTGAATTTCAAATTATAAACTTTTCCCAACACGGAATCTTAAATATTTTGTGTGATATTTATATTAACATAAATCTTATTACATCATTATAAACATTCAAGTTTTATAATTTTAAAAAATCATACATAATAATATTTTATTATTAATAATGTAAAATACTTTATATTATTTCTAAGTTAATATTTAAATCAAAACAACTATTATTAATCGCCTTGTACTTAGATAAAGAGTTTCTCTGTACATAACTTTAGTAGATAAATATTTGAGCAAAATGCACTTTCTTCCTTTACGAAATGCTCAAATTATACTTTTCTTTTCTCTATTTTAAAACCATACACTCTCATTCCCTTAATAACAAAGATAAGCTACAAACTACAACTTAATTATTTTTCATATTTTTTTTATGAAAATACCCTTCATAAATAATTTTACTCATTAAAACATATTTGGTAAAATAAAATAATACGAGTATTAATAATATAAAAATATTTATGGATAATTACAATGATTACGTAAAACTTATTCTATTATTAAAATAATTTATTAATAAAAAATTATAATAATTTTAAAAATATTAATTATTTTATTAAAAAATAATTTTAAAATATTAATATATATTTTTATACTCATTGTTATTTTAAAATTAATTTCGAAAAAAAAACTAATTTTTTATAAAAATTATCATAAATTGTTAATATTTAATTAATAATTTATTATTTCAATAAAATAAATATAATCATGTATTAATAATTTTATATAATTAATATAATCGTGTATTAATAATTTTATATTATTATTGATCATATTTTTTATTTTATTAAGAAAATAATATGTTTAACTATTTATGAAGGGTATATTTATAAAAGAATGTGAATAAAAATTAAAGTGTTGTTTATTTTCACATGTTAGAAGAGGATAGTGTAATATTTTAAAATAGAGGAGAAAAAAGTATAATTTAAAAAAAAAATAGGAGAGAGAGTTATATTTAACTCTAAATATTTTGACAAATAAAAGAGCAGTTTTTTTTGTTTTATTTTATATTTTCTGTGGAAAAAAGAATATGTTAAACTATTGGGATGGAATATCCTTCGTTGCCGACACCAACCAAACTCGCAACTGCCATTCAAATGGGTCCCACTCACCGCCCATATTTATCTGTTTTCCTTTTCTTTTCTTTGTTTCCTTTTGCCCCCTTTTTTCTATGACATTATTTCTCAACTTAATGATGTATAATGTCCTACCACAATCATGTTCCAGCGGGGTTGTTTTTTAGATCAAAATTATCTTCTTCTTTTTTTCTCAATTATTTCAGGCACAGAATTGGAATGTGCTCGTCGTTTGCAATAAAATTAAAAATTAAAAGCCAAAGGACCACAAAGTGAAAAATGACATCTTTCTAATGGATATAACACTACTTTTTGCAATTTTTTAATTGTTTGAAAAAAATTGCAGTCAAGCAAATTAAATTCTTATATATCACTATCAGCTAAAATATAAAATTTCACATTATGTCTACTGAAAAGCTTTTTTCTTTCTTTCTATAGATGATTATTTGACATGATATCTAAGTTAACTCAATATGATTTAGCGTTTAATCTTCACTGTTTTTATTTGTTTAAATATTATTTACATTTCAAATTAAAAGAACTATTGAAATGAGGATGTGTATAAAAAAAACATTTAATTATCTCAATCCAAAATTTAAGGTTTGGAAAGAGATTGATCTCAATAGTATAGTTTATGTTTGTGCATAGTATAATTTTTTATAATCTTAATTAGTAAGAAAAACTATTGGAAAGATTGTGAAGTGTAGTTTAACTTGCATATTTTTTTAGAAAAAAATTCTAAATATTCTTAAATTAAGAAGACAAAAAACTTTGAACTATTTAATTTTTATTACTCAACATTTTAGCAAATATATTAAACATGTAATTAAAATAAAAGATAATAATGACCTATAAAATTAAAGTGTTAAATGGATGAAATAGAGCATCAACAATTTTTATTAGTACTCTGTAAGCGATTAAGAATATCTCAATTTTCCTTATGCTTTAACAGAGAACTGTAAAATTATTATGGTTGGATAGAGTAGTAAAGAGTTACAATTCTTTAATTAGTAGTCTTGAGTTCTAACATTAAAAATGGAACAATTTATGTTAAGAGAGATCTTTCTCTTAACTGTGTCTTTTATTTTCTTAAATCGAATATAATGAATGAGACAAATTTCCACCGAATACCAATAATTAAATATAAAAAAAGGTGTGAAATTATATGACGAAAGACTGTTCTTGACATAATTACAGCAGTAAACTTTGCATAAGTAACAAAAAATATAAAGACCAAAAAACAAATGTTGTATAAAATGTATAAAGATTTCAGAAGTTACATAAAGAAATGGTGAGTCGACATGCAAGGCAGCCGACAATTTTGCGGTACTACCATAATAAAAAATCAGGAAGAAGTCTTCACACAAGCTCTAACATCATTTCGAGCTTCACGCTTTAATTACAACAAAGAGAAAGAAAAGTTTCAACCATTCTTACCAGCAATTCATCCAAAATTAAATAAAAGCAAAACTAAAGTTAATACTTTTGCTAGCGCTGAACAACAAGTTGAAACGATGCTATCAATATTGATTATTTTCTTTCCTTTTTATTTGAAAAAGTTAAGCGAAGAGAAATTTTCGTATGTATCAATAAAAAATTATTGAGGAGGGTAAGTATATTATGATTTACTCCTAAAGTCAATAAATCCTTAGTTTTTTATATATAATAATGTGTGCTTGTTAAATAAAAAATATTTATAAAGTTAGTATAAAGTGTTTTACATTCTTGATCAATCCTATATTACACAGTACAATGTTATTTTTATATTAATATATATATGACTTGTTCTTAAACATGTCTCATAAAATATCTCATAACTTTGTTTATTATTTATATATCAATATTATGACTATATTATATATCATGTTCAAATTTTTTAAAATAATTTCAAAGTCAAACTAACTCAGTTGGTTCGATAATTTGTTAGGTCATTATTAAATTAAATAAAGCTTAAAAAATTTGTCTAATAAAAAATCAGGTTGAGTTTGGATATGGTCTAACTCATCTTGTGTTGGGTTAGATGTCAAGTCTAACTTGTAAAAACTAACCCGATACGCCGATCTGCCATTTATTTTATTATTTTATATACACTAAAAAATAAAAATAAAAATTCTTTTTGTTATTAGATTTATTTTTTTTGACTAAAATCATTTTATACATCAAAACATAATATATATTTTTAATTAAAAATATTTTTTATTTTAAAAAATGATTTTTCTAAAAAAAAGAAGGTGAGCCATCCATTGACCCGACTCCACCCTAACGGGCCGCGAGTCAAGCGAATACCCATTTAAAAACAAAATTTGACTTGGCCCGACCCAACTCAACCGCAAAAGTCGGGTCAAACTCAAAACATGGTCTAGTCCAACCCGACCCAACCCATGTTCACCCCTAACATCTATACTTGACTCCTGCAATACCAAAATTAATCTTATTTATTTTGTTTGTACACATAAAATTTATCTTTTCTAATTTGTGTATATAGTATATTTACCCAAAAAAAATTGTATATAGCGGTCCAAAATTAAATACAATTAATTGAAAAAAAAACTATCCATCAAACTAGAGGACCAGATTTTCAAAAATCTTCCACAAAGATATCATTTATGGCCTACCAGAAAGAAGGAACTTAACCAGCCAATGACACATGTCCTACATGATCATATTCATTTTTTGTTTGAAAATTTGTTAGAAGCTTTTTTTTTTTAGCATGTTCCATTAGATTTCTAACATATCAGTAATGGATAATGACAGTCCCTATTACTTTCAAAACATGTAAGTATGTATCTTTTGTTACATTAACATGCTTCATATCATCCTTTTCTTTTTTTGGTACACACTAACATGCATACATGCATGAACATCATC